>SNQJ01S0030741.1:4414-22629 GCA_010110895.2 Picea sitchensis
TAGCTTCGTGCCACTGGATTTTCAACCAAGCGCGATGACCAATTGTCTGAATCAATGGTTCCTCTTGTACTAAGTTGAAGTACTATTACGGCACGGTTCATCAGTAGGGTAAAACTAACCTATCTCACGATGGTCTAAACCCAGCTCACGTTCCCTATTGGTGGGTGAAAAATCCAACACTTGGTGAATTCTGCTTCACAATGATAGGAAGAGCCGACATCGAAGGATAAAAAAGCAACGTCGCTATGAACGCTTGGCTGCCACAAGCCATTTATCCCTGTGGTAACTTTTCTAACACCTCTAGCTTAAAATTCTGAAAGTCTAAAGGATCAATAGGCCACACTTTCACGATTTGTATTCGTACTGAAAATAAAAATCAAATGAGCTTTTACCCTTTTGTTCCACACAATATTTTTGTTCTCGTTGAGCTCATCTTAGGACATCTGCATTATCTTTTAACAGATGTGTCGCCCCAGGAAAACTCCCCACCTGACAATGTCTTCCGCCTGGATCAACCCATCGAAACGTGTCTTAAGGCCAAAAATAGGGGCAATGACCCATCTCCACCCCATGACATAAGTAAAATAACGTTAAAAGTAGTGGTATTTCACTTGTGCCGAAAACGGCTCCCACTTATTCTACACCTCTCAAGTCATTTCACAATGTTGGACTAGAGTCAAGCTCAATAGGGTCTTCTTTCCCCGCTGATTCTGCCAAGCCCATTCATCCACGTTAATCCATTCATGCACGTCACTAATTATATGACGAGACATTTGGCTACCTTAATAGATTCATAGTTACTCCCGTCGTTTACCCGCGCTTGGTTGAATTTATTCACTTTGACATTCAGAGCACTGGGAAGAAATCACATTGCGTCAGCATCCGCAGGGACCATCACAATGCTTTGTTTTAATTAAACAGTTGGATTCCCCTTCTCCGTACCATTTATGAGTCAACTGTTCACCGCCTAGGGAAAATCCCCCACGAGAGGACATTCTACATCAGTAGCCCAATCGGCACGTGACTTCCCGCCCTCGCCGTGATAGCAGCTCGGGCAGACTGTCGACAACCCATGGGTTAAGGATGTATACCCCTAGGCCCAACCCTCAGAGCCAATCCTTTTCCCAAAGTTACGGATCCATTTTTCTGAATTCCCTTACCTACATTATTCTATTGACCAGAGGTTGTTCACCTTGGAGACCTGATGTGGTTATGAGTACGACTGGGCATGGATGGTACTCGGCCCTCCAGATTTTCAAGGGTCGCCGAGGGCGCACCGGACATTGCAAGACGTGCGATGCTCTTCTAGCTGCTGGACCCTATCTCTGGTTGAGCCGATTTCAGGGTGGGCAAGCTATTAAAAATAAAAGATAACTCTTCCCGGGGCCCCCGACGACGTCTCCATATTTCCTAACATTGCCATCCGCCGCCATATCTCGGTTCGAGAATATTAACTCGATTCCCTTTTTATGTTCGTGCATAGTGCACCCTTGATACAGGGCTTCCCCATCTCTTAGGATCGACTAACCCATGTCCAAGTGTTGTTCAAATGGAACCTTTCCCCACTTCAGTCTTCAAAGTTCTCATTTGAATATTTGCTACTACCACCAAGATCTGCACTGGGGACCGGTCCACCTAGGCTCACACCCAAGGTTTCTCAACGACCCCTGCGTCCTCCTACTCATTGAAGCCTGGCAATTGCTCCGACTATCGAGTATAGGTTGCGTGCTTCAACGCCATCCATTTTCAGGGCTAGTTGATTCGGTAGGTGAGTTGTTACACACTCCTTAGTGGATTTCGACTTCCATGACCACCATCCTCCTGTCTTAATCAACCAAAATCCTTTGTGGGATCTGGGTTACCGTGCAGTTTGGCACCGTAACTCAACTTTCGGTTCATCCTGCATCACCAGTTCTGCTTACCAAAAATGGCCCACTTGGAGCTCTCAATTCTGTGGCACGACTCAATGGAGCAGCTGCATCGTCTTACCTATTTAAAGTTTGAGAATAGATAGAGGGCGTTACACCCCCGATGCCTCTAATCATTTGCTTTACCTGATAAAACTCGCACGTGAGCTCCAACTATCTTGAGGGAAACTTCGGAGGAAACCAGCTACTAGATGGTTCGATTAGTCTTTTGCCCCTATACCCAAGTCAGATGAACGATTTGCACGTCAGTATCACTACGAGCCTCCACCAGAGTTTCCTCTGGCTTTGCCCTGCTCAGGCATAGTTCACCATCTTTTGGGTCCCAACAAGTATGCTCACACTCAAACCCTTCGCACAAGCTCAAGTTTGGTCAACAATGCACCCCATGGAGAGGGGGTCTCACCCGTCAGCTTCCTTACGCCTCGCAGATTTACAAACCCATCGACTTGAACACATGTTAGACTCCTTGGTCCATGTTTCAAGACGGGTCGAATGGAAATCCCGCCAACCAACACCACAAGCGTGAACGTGCACACTGTCTCGCCCCAAGGGTGCATGCTTCGTTCCTCGACTGCCACAATGAAAAACCAACAAGCAGTACTCCACCCGTGCTTGTGCTGATGAAATAGCCTATGTTGGTTCGTACCTCGAGTGGAGCAGCGGACCAGCTTGAGCTGTTCCGCATCCGACCAAGACGCATCGCCGGCCTCCATCAACTTCTCTCCATGCAATTTCAAGCACTCTTTAACTCTCTTTTCAAATTCCTTTTCATCTTTCCCTCACGGTACTTGTTCACTATCGATCTCTCACCTGTATTTAGCCTTGGATGGAATTTACCACCCGATTAGGGCTGCATTCCCAAACAACCTGACTCGCCGACAATGCCTCGTGGTGCGGCAGGGTCCCGGCCCGACGAGGCTATCACCCTCTCAGACACCCCCTTCCAGGGGACTTGGGCCCGGTCCGCCACTAAGGACGCTTCTACAGACTATAATTCAGGTGACGTTTCCACCCGATTTTCATGCTAGGCTCTTCCCGGTTCGCTCGCCGTTACTAGGGGAATCCTTGTAAGTTTCTTTTCCTCCACTTAATTATATGCTTAAACTCAGTGGGTGTTCTCGTCTGAGATGGGGTCGCATTTGGAGCCAAATACCTCCACCAAGATGGAAATTCGATGGGCAAAGAAAGTTCCCAAAATGTTGCACACACCCTGCATCAACCAACGCCGACTCACCCAAACAAGGGGACAATATCACCGTTCACCGACACAAGACATGGAACATGGCATGTATTTCATCCGACCGAACCACATTGGGAACGGACGACCATCTCCGCTCCTCCCCCATGCCTTGCAGGGAGCACGTCTATGTAGGATGCGACACCCAGACAAACATTCCCTCGACCGAAGCCTAGGGCACAAATTGTGTTCAAAAACTCGATGATTCACGGGATTCTACAATTCACACTAAGTATCGCATTTCGCTACGTTCTTCATCGTGACAAGAGTCGAGATATCCATTGCTGAGAGTCATTTCCTCATGTTACCGACAAACCCCCACTTCGCTAGACAAGGCATCCATGTGACCAATGGAAAATCCCACGATGCACACAACATTGCAAACGACAACAACCCTCCCACCCCACAAGATAGATGCACTCCCTCGCCATACACAGGAGGCTCAAACAAACAGAGCAAGCTTTCCATGACCTCAACTCGAGAGGGGGACTTGAAGGGAATGACAATAAAGGGGGGACTAGGGTGGCCAGTCCAACAACGCACTGCATTCATCCCTCCAAAACACTGATTCCCCACAATTCCCCCTTCCGATGGAGAAAAGGAAAAACAAGCACAAGTTGTCTGACCCGAGGGCCACAAGACACAAATTCACTACCCATTCCACAAGAGGGTCAAACAAACAAAGCAAGCTTTCCCAAGACTCAACTGCAAGGGGAAATTGTAGGGAACGAAGGTTAGGGGGGACTAGGGTGGCCAGTCCCAACAACACACTGCTTTCATCCCTCCACAAGACCGATTCCTGACAATTTCCCCTTTCAGCAGAGMAAAATAAAAACGAGCACAAGTTATATTCAAACAGAGAGAGAGAGCCCACCCGCCCTTGCCCCCAGTACAAACGACATCCCATGGCCCAACAACATTCCCATGATTATGATGGACAGTGACATCTTTCAAACGCAGGCACGAAGAAGCCACTGCCCAAAAATCATCGCCGAACAAACCAAGGACTGCAAAAAAAGGATATCAAAGCACTCGCAAGGAAAGAGGATGTGAGTTCTCTTACTTACCCAAAACTGACCGACACTCACAAGGAAAGAGGATCTGAGTTCTCTTACCCATAATCACACCCCCAGGAAGGGAACCCTCCACCTGTCTACCCCCAAAAAAACCACGTCCAACGACCAACGGACACCCCACGATGGGTGCAAGAAACAACATTCGGACGCCGAGGCGGAGAAGTCGCCTGGAAAAAATCAACACTAGACGAACCGAGGGTCGCAACTACAATGAAGCACTCCCAAGGAAAAGAGGGTGCAGGGCCTCCTACCGAAAAGCAACCGACGCCAACCCAAAAATCACATCCACTGGAAGGAAACCCTCCTCCTCCTCCTCCTCCTCTTTCCCACAAACCGAAAAAGCGACCGACACCAACCCGAAAGCACATTCGCTGGTAGGAAACCCACCTCCTCTTTCCACTGTACAAACGATTCCCAATGGTCATCCAGTGAATAAGGAAAGTGACAACAATTGGATGCCAGAGCGGAGAAGTCACCGGCCAAAAGTCGACACTGGACAAACCGAGGGCCACCAGAGCATTGAAGAACTCGCAAGGGAAAAAGGAGGATGCGAGGTCTCTCTTACCAAAATGCAACCAACATCGATGAAAAATCCCACACGCACCACTCCCCCCCACCCGCGTTGTGCAAACAAAACATTCGACACCACACATCCTTCCAGTGATGAATGCACGGGACAACATTCGAACGTCTTAGTCCAAAGATGGAGAAGTCACTCAAACATAAAACAGTCACCACTGGAAAAACACAAGGCCACAACATTTTCCCCACATGCCCAGGAATGGAGAGTGGAATGTCTTTGCAAAACTTCATCGACGTAAACTTGAGCTCCAGGTTCAACAAAGCACTCCCACCGGACCAAAGAGAACACACCCACCACACCCCCCACCCGCGTCGTGCAAACAACGTTCGACACCAAACAACCTTCCAGCGATGAATGCATGGGACAACATTCAAACATCTTAGGCCAAAGACAGAGAAGTCACTCAAACGTGAAACAATCACCACTGGATAAACGCAGGGCCCCAAACTGAAACTGAAAAAGAAACCGACACCAACCCTAAAGCACATCCGCTGGTAGGAAACCCACCTCCTCTTTCCCTTGTACAAACAATGCCCAACGATCATCCAGTGAATAAGGCAAGAAAAAACATTCGGACGCTGGAGCGGAGAAGTCACCGGCCAAAATTCGACACTAGAAAAACCAAGTGCCACCGGAGCATTGAATAAATCGCAGGGGAAAAAGGAGGATGTGAGGTCTCTCTTACCAAAATGCAACCGACACCGGAAAAAAATCCCACACACACCACTCCCCCCACCCGCGTCGTGCGAAAAAAACATCTGACACCACACATCCTTCCAGTGATGAATGCACGGGACAACATTCAAACGTCTTAGTCCAAAGACAAAGAAGTCACTCAAACGTAAAATAGTCACCACTGGAAAAACGCAAGGCCACAACATTTTGACCACACGCCCGGGAACAAAGAGTGTAATGTCTTTGCGAAACTCCGTCAACATCAACTTGAGCTCCAAGTTTCAACAAAACACTCCCACCAGACCAAAAATCACACACCCACCACTCCCCCCCACCTGCATCGTGCAAACAACATTTGACACCAAACATCCTTCCAGTGATGAATGCACGAGACAACATTCAAACATCTTCGTCCAAAGACGGAGAAGTCACTCAAACGTAAAACAATCACCACTAGATAAATGCACGGCTGCAACATTTTTGCCACAAACACAGGAACAGAGAGTGGAATGTCTTTCCGAAACTTTATCCACATCAACCTGAGCTCCAGGTTCAAAAAATCAGTCCCACTGAAGGAAACTCGCCACAACGTGCAACGCCGATGGAGTTGGTACCTACAAAGAAGGGTCTCCTGAACCCGAACGTCCAACTTCCGCCAGGGGGTCACAGGGAACAATTGAGAGGGACTAGGGTGGCCAGCCCAGTAGGTTGAGCTACTTTTCATCCATCCCATGAACGATTACCCCTCATGGAATGAGAGACACATAAGGCACAATCCACCCTTTCCTCGAGCCAACGACCAACGAAAAATATCGCCTAGGTGAGGAAGAAGAAAACAAAGACTCAAACAAAGGAAGGGACTTCTCGCACCTCACCGAGCATCCACCCTACGATGAAGAATGGCGAGGCAAAGATCCCACGACATAGCAAGGGATCCCTGCAACTTTTTTCCTGTCATGGAACCAAAGCCTCGCCCGCGCTCTCCATCGGAGAGGGGATGCACAACACAAAATGACAAGCGCCCTCCCCCCTAGCAATGATCGATGAACATCCGTCAACAAATTTGGAGAGTGGAAGGAGGCCAAGGACAACAACCGATGCTTGCAAAAAGCACAAGATGAGCCAGAAATTCCATGATCAACCCTCCAAAAGTGGTGATAAACTACCTCATCCAAACATAGACCGAGCGAGAGGCATGCAACAAGCCATCGCGAGAAAATATTCATTGGTCTCTGCTGACAATGATCCTACCGCAGGTTCACCTACGCTAACCTTGTTACGACTTCTCCTTCCTCTAAATGATAAGGTTTAGTGAACTTCTCATGACATCGTCAGTGGTGAACCACCCTCGTTGACGCGATCCGAACACTTCACCAGATCATTCAATCGGTAGGAGCGACGGGCGGTGTGTACAAAGGGTAGGGACGTAGTCAACACAAGATGATGACATGCACTTACTAGGAATTCCTCGTTGAAGACCAATAATTGCAATGGTCTATCCCCATCACGATGCAATTTGAGAAGATTTTCCAATTGTTATAACCCTAAATTGCACCACACATGCTTACCTGGCATCAGGCCAACTCATATCTCTTCCTTGCCAAAGCCATGCTGAATAAACTCTTGAAAATCCTCTTAAATCAAGTGGCACGCACCCTAACCCTCTACTACACATGTTGGAATGCTGGCAGGCCTACTACTGGACGTGTTGGAATGCTGGAAGGCCTACTACAGCCCGCGTTTACCTAACAAAGCACAAAAACAGGAAATTTGTCGATGGGACAAAAAGCTATGGGTCAGTTAACCGAAACTCCGAGCCATGCATGGCCGAGAGTTCATCCAAAACCCTATCTCCTTCTAGCCTATAAAAGAAGGGGTAGGGGTACTATTTGGAGGAGGAAAAAGATAGCAAAGAAACTCTACCCAATTGCTGAATCCATTTGTCCCAACCCTTTAGCCTTTCCTCGAGCTTAAGGAGAATTAAAGCAAAGCAGTTGGAGGAAAAAGAAGAGGAGGAGCCCAGGATCAGGATCAAGGAACGGTGGCCGGTCTCAACATTGATTGTAAGTTGATTCATCTTGAAAATAATAAAGAATACTTTTCCCATCCCAATGCATGAGTTATATATGTTTTATTTGATTTATGCTTAATCTCTAACCCTCAAGTAGAAAAATAGCATGCATGTGTAGTGTTTTGTCTTGATTGCAAGATTGTCTTTGGAAGGAGCAGCGCAAGCAAGCGGACAAAGCACAACGGAGGATCTACACCAAACATCAGTAAAAAGGTTAGTAGGTTCTTTCCATGATTGTATGTGAAAAAAGGGGTTTGAGTTTTGGGGTGATAGGTTAAAGGTGACTTCTTTAAGGTCATGATCTACATGCAAGTCTAACCCTAGCTTGCTAGTCTATAGGGTATTATTTCCCAACAACAGAATTGGCGACTCCACTGGGGAATTACTCTTAGGGTTTCCGGATTTAGTTGAGGTTTTTGGGTAGTTAAAAGGATTAGATTTTTTTTTTATTTACATGTCTGTTTTCTGTTAGGTCAAAGATAGCAGGGAACCTGGTTCTTTATACCAGTTTTTCCTTGACTGTTGCTTGACAGTGATTATCGGGACACACAGAGGTACACGCGGCCTGCAGAAGGCCTACCTGCGTGTAACCCGTGCCCTAACCTTCTATAGCCCGCGTTTGAACGCTTGTTGTAGTGGTTTTAGTAATGTGTAGGAGTTAGAGAGCTTAAGAGGCAGTCCCCTCTTCCCTGTCAGAATTATACATTCTCAGGGGGATTTCTGGATCCTGTCTGAGTCTTGCTGGTTCATAGTCTGGTCTCAGTTTGCTTTATTGCTTTTGTTATTCTTTGCAATTATTTTTCTTTTCTGTTAAAAAAGAAGCATCCAAGCCTTCAAAAGACCCTGGTTGTCAATACCAGAGGCCTCTTCCAGGTTTGGGCTGCCTGTGTTTAGATTTGTCTTAGGATTTTTACATACCCGCGGCCTGTGCAAGTTCAGCCCGCGGGTACACCCACCCTGTTTTAGCGCAGCACGCGTTTGCCCGCGTGTTGTTTCAATGACAGGAGCGTGCTTGATAGGCTTCTTTTCAATCAAGGTGGGGCAGTCATCCCCTCTTTTGGTGAGAAGTAGTGCTCTCAGGTGTGTGATTTTAGGGTTGAACAGTCAGTAGGTTAGGGCTTCTTACCCTTAGCCTGTTTTTTCTTAGTTGATGTTTTATAGAAAATATAAAAAAGAAAAAAATTGTGTTTTATGGTTTTTAGACAAGTGTAAGAGTCGATGCTTTCTTGATTGCCACTGTGCATCTTTTCTCTGGTTCTTTGCGATCTGCGCTTTAAGCCAGAATTTTGTTTTGTTTTCTTGGTTTTGTGCTTGTCGACATTTTCCCTTTGTTGCTTCATTTAGCATGTAAATAAAAAAAAATATCTCTTTTTCATTTGCTTCTTTGTTTGAAGATTGTGTTGCTGCATCAATAGCTAGGAAGAAGTCTTTTTGTTCATAATTTTTTTTGGTACATTTAGAGCATAAGTAGCTCGTAGATTGAGTGAAATTCCTTTATGTTTGTTGCATGAAATCTTAGAAAAATTGAAAAGAAAAAAGAATTCTTTCTTGTTGAAAAGTTGTTGGTTTTTGCATTTTTTGTAAAAGTTTTTGTTTCCAAGCATCTCTTATTCATTTTGCTTTGAGTCTTTACACACCATCAGTTTCACCTTCATACCTTGTGATGTAAAAAAGCCCATTAAAAGCAACGCTAATTTAAAATCTATTAGACTTTTTGTTTGTAGGGTTCATATACTAGCTCAGGACTAGGGCCTTGGAATAGGTTGGAGAGTAAACTCTCCAAGGCCACTCAAACCAAACATTGGAGTCTGTGATAGGGAGTGCAGAAGTCCAGTTATGTGGAAGTTATCTGGGATCCCCCTCTAACACGGGGGATAAACACGAGGTCGTGTAAGGAAAGGTAGCGGAGATAACCCCTCCAAAGCCGGACCGAACGTAGTGGAGAACACATATCGAGGATTTGTTGAGGGATTCCATCATTTTCATTTGCCACGGAGCTTCGTGGGTCTCAAATCCATTCAAGGTCCTTAGTTGTCTTCTAGACCATTTGCTCTCAATACCCTTGACAGGTTTCGGGCTTGATACCCTACTCATTGTGGTCTACCCGACTATCGACTGTACCCGCCTGGTGACTGTTCGCGTACTGGCAAACTAGTTGCCAATATTTTCTAGGGAAATACACAGGTGACTGCAGGGGTATACCACGGTACCTAGGACAGACATCGGGCCACGCTTTGTAGATTATACCCAGAGGGTGCTTCCATATTCGAGTTTCACTTGCATCGGTAAGTTTCTCTAGTGTTGGTTGTTGTAACTATTCTTCAAAATAGTTAGTGATTGCTTGTCTTATCTCATAGGGGCTTCTTTTTAGTGTGTGTTATTGTTTGAACGTGTAGAATACCTTAGCGTGTCATGGATATTCTCACACAGTGGAGGATTCAGAGCTCCACCAGTCACGAAGGATTCTGGGACTGTCGTCGGTTATACTGGAGCCACCCCCGCCACCATTGAGGTGGAAGCTAGACCAACAAGGGTCTTTTGAAGCAACCGGGTTACCAACCATTGAGCCTGAACAACTCCCGGAGGGATCAACCGCCAATCTTGGTTTGGTTGAAACCCCCACCACTGATACTTGGCCACCAGTTATTGTGCCAATTAAATTTTACAAATGCCTGTCAGTGCCTCACACAGTTATGGAACCAAACTCTGTTACTTCTTCTGGGATTTCTTCCATTCCCACCACTGTTGCTACCACAGGAAAAGCATCTCCTAACTTTCCGTCGTCGGCCTGAGCCACTATGGTCTCAGCCGCAAATACGTCGCACAGTGGACTGCCCTCATCTATCACGGCGGCCACAAATCCCTTCACACCTAGTGCGACCGGTCCTCTGTTTTCATACAGTATGCCTAGTTTGGGTACCAGTCCTGCACTCACTTACTCCACTTTACATACTTTGGGTCTGGGGGTAGGGAGCTCTAACGCTCCTCTGCAAGGTCAACTTGGGGGCATTCATGTCCCTTTTAATGTTCTTCCTTACGTTGGAGGTCATATCTCTCCTTCGTCCCCCTCGCTTGGTGGTCTGCATCAGCAGTCCGCCGGGCAGCCTGCACACATGAGTTCACTTGGAGCCAGGAGTCAAGGAACACCTGCGCAAACTCTGCCGGTAGGTTCGTCACTGTTTGTTTGGAACGGGACATTTGGTAATAACACTTTCGCATCCACTACTTTCCCATCTGGGGGCACACCCATTTTTGGACAGTCTACTCCGACGCAGGGTACTATTCCTGCGTCGGGGGCACATATACCAGGACCTTGGAACTCAGGACAAGGATTCGTTCCTTCCTCTAGAATTTTATTCTGGGGTAATTCTTTCCACAGTCAATGGAACCCCAAACAGATTTCTATGCCTCTCCCATCAGGACCAGCATGGGGTAATCCTTCCTAAAGTCCGTCAAACACGATGAATGCCCAACACCCTATGTCCTTTATGGGGAATCAACCAATGATGTCTTTGCAGATGAAAATTCCTTACGCTGGTCAGGGCCATGGTTTCTACCAGAATCTGGGCCAGCAACCAAACTTTTACTGGCAACCTGGTGCTAGTCAAACTCCAGGACCCTTTTTTCTAGGCTATCAGCAACAACCCAAACTACCATTCTTGGTGACATTTCACTTGCCAGGTTTGACAAGGTTGTTAAATGATCCTATCTGTCACAATCCGCATTGGCCTCCTATGCCAACGAAGTTTCCTTTGGACATTCCCAAGTTTGAGGCCAAGCCTAACGAAGATCCAGGTGATCACGTGACTGCTTTCCATCTTTGGTGTTCATCTAACTCATTGAAAGATGACTCCATCCAGTTGCGATTGTTTCAATGCACTCTTATCAGGAGTGCCGCGAAATGGTACATAGAGCTTGATCGCTCATGATACTCTTCTTTTGGTGAACTGGCGATGGCATTCCTTAACCATTTCCAGTTACCTGTGAGATACGACACCGATACAGAGTTGCTAGCCAATTTCGAATAGATGACAACAAACCATATCTCTGATCATATCTGAGAGTGGAGATGACCAAAGAGTCTAATAAAAGTACTAGTCCCACCAGCATTCCTGCTAGAGTGGTTCCTTAAGTCTTTAGTCCCACAATTATCCAAAGACATCGCGACTTCAGGAGTTTTCTCCGAAGAAGATGCCATCATCAGGGCTCAATAGTTTGAGCTTATCTATTCTCAGTCTGTTTTATTATACAACATCCGACTAGATGCTCCATGATCAATACTAGATAAAACTAGATAGAGAGTTGGACCACATGCCAATGGTATTGTTGGTTCAACCCAAACCAAGCCCGCTGAGCAATTGACAAAACAATTGCAACAGTTATCTATACAACACTTAGCGGCCAACCAGACTACTACTTTGGCTGCTCCTCCTACCCAAACATCAGAAGTACACTCCATGCAGACGACTAACCCAAAGGCCACCCAACAGCCTGAAGGGAAGAAAAACAAAGAAAGAAGGGTAAGGGGGATAAAAAACCCACTAATAATGCTAGCGAGGGCACCACAGAAAAGCGGAAGGCGAGGTATCCGTGCAACTTGTATGTGGAATACCACCCAACCCATCTATGTCCTCGACTTGCAGAGGCCCAAAAGTTTGTCACACAGCAACAACAAGCCGTGTTGACTAATCCCTTTCAGCATGGGCAAAATTTGACTCAAGCCTCTACAAGTGCCGAAGGGGGCAGCCAAGAAACCTGCCCTCCTCCAAATAATTCCTCTTCCAAGAACATATATATGGTTAGGGGTGATGCTTTAATAACAACTAGAGCGCACGACTATAGTAAACCAAGCGCCTCTGAGAAGGGAAAAGAATCCGAACTCCCATCTCTTCCTCTACAAATCGAGAAGACGTTGGGTGAAACAATGACACACATTCCAAAGGGTGCATTTAAGAAATCTTCTCACAATCCAAATGCAAGGGCCGCCCATAATTACTCTGTGGTGGAAGATTTATCCCAAACCCCTTGTGCTATGTCCGCTTTGGAGGTCCTCCAAAGTTTCCCTGCTCAAAGGAAAGCCTTGTTGACTGCTTTAGGCTCTACTGAGACTTGTAACCCGAGTACCATCATGCTAGATACAACTGACTTAAAACCTCGTCTGCCTTACCACGTAGTGTTTCAGATAGTAGTGGCTCATCCCATGAAAACTTTTACACGTAATATATTTCGCACGGTGGTCGATGTGGGTGCCTCGACATGCGTTATGTCGTTAGCATGCTGGAAAGCCATTGGTCAGCCCGAGTTGTCTCCATCACCTACTCTCCTCACTGCATTCGACGGTAGTTCTTTCCGACCACATGGCATCATTCCTTCCTTCCCTGTGCAGTTAGGTGGGAAGACCGTGTGCGTTGAAGTAGAGGTAGTTGATGCTCCCCTCGACTATAACCTCTTGTTAGGTTGGAGTTGGACTTATGCTATGCAAGCTGTGGTTTCTACAGTTTTTCGAGTCTTGTTGTTTCCACATGAGGGTCGGATAGTGACCATTGATCAATTGCCCTTCTCTAGACCTGACCCAGCTTTGGGGGCATCCACGGTTCCCATGATTGATAATCCTTAAGCCGATGTTGTTAACGTAGGAGTTGGTTTGTGCCCATCCTTAATGGGTACTTTCGATTACCCACCTCCTCATGGCAATGTCAAGTTTATATTGTCTCACCACAAGGCTGAGATTTTTCATGTCTCATCGTTCCACATGACTTAATTTCAGGATCCGTGGATTCTTCCTTCCCCATCAGCCATGATGGATGAGACAGATCACGCCGGCATCTATGCCCTTGTCGGCTGCTGAAGTAGCGTACTCTTTAGTCTAGCAAGCTTCAACTAATCCTGATCCGACTCCTGCACAAGATTTGGATCCACCTCTAGAGCCTATCTGGGCTCAGGGTTCTCTCGCCAACACTGATTCGTTAGATTTGGTCTTGCCTTCGGACAAAGCAGTAATCGAAGCAATGACTAGTCCGGACAAACCTTGGGAAGATCTTCATCACAGATCATATTTCCTCCCAGAGTTAAACCGAATCAAGCAGGATAATTCACTATCACCATGATGGGAGATCATCCATGTCCCATTAACCTCTTAGCTACACAGGAAATTTATGCTGAGGGGAATATGGCGACTATCGTTGAAACTATACCCATCAACATCTCCCAAAACCGTGGCGTCATAGACAATGTCTTCGTCAGAGAATATAGCTCCCCCGAGGAGATGCCAAGCATCAACTCACAAAGAGTTTATCATGAGCTAACTTTGTTGTTTTTCAAGCTCACTTTGAGATCCTAAAGCAACATCCGACGAGACTGCATTTATGCTTTTCGATCTCCTCTGGATTAACTGAGAAAAGTAACCATTGTGGAGTCTTCTTTAAGCCCTTTTCAGACTCCTTAAAGATGAAAAGATTGCTGAGTGACCTTGTTTCTTCACACTCATTAAACTGGTCCAGAAGAACGTTCCTTAAATGAGTCTCCTTTTAAGCCCTTTTCAGACCCTCCAAAAATGAAAAGATTGCTGAGCGATCTTGTGATCTTTCACGCTCGTTAAACTGAAATTTGAAGTCACGTCTTTCCGGCAGTAGTTTACCCCTTTTTCGGTCCGGATGGTCAACTGTACGAACAAAGGTATACTCTATTGAATTCAAATTCTTTAGAAGAGTATCCTCAGGTAAGATTTTATTCCTTTTTCGGGCCTGAGGGACTAAATTTATGAAAAGGAAATCCCACCGGAGTCCATAGTTAAGCTCTTTTCAGACTCCCTAAAATTGAAAAGATCGTCGAGTGACCTTATTCTTTCACACTCGTTAAAATGGTCCAGAAGAACATTCCTGATGGATTCCATAATTAATCTTTTTTCAGACTCCTTAAAATTGAAAAAATAGCCGAGTGATCTTGTCCTTGTCACACTCGTTAAAATGGTTTTGAATTGACGTCTAATCGGTGCTAGTTTACCCCTTTTTCGAACCGACTAGACTATTGTCGAAAAGGGTACCCCAATGGAGTTTCCTTTTATGATTTTTCAGACTCTCTAAATATGAAAAACCATCGAGCTTCCCTTCTTTGGGCTCGTTAAACTTACATCGAAGGATGTTACCATTGTGTGTTCTATCAACCGCATTTGCATCCTTTACCCATCAGCCTAGTAACAATTTTCCTTTGCGTCTTAACACCTTTGGCCACTGGAGGATTTTTCTCGAGTATCATTTCCGTAGAACATTAGTCTTGTCCTTGTGCCTTGAGATTGTATGTTTTTTGTACTCGTTCCTCCATTGTAACGTAATATTCCTTTATTCTTTTTTTCAAATCATCAAAAAAGAACAAAAAAATCAAATATACCCCAAAAAGAGGACGGGAAAAGTATTTTCTTTATTGGCAGCATAATGAGTCGCCCTTGGATAAAGCACATATGTCCATTTGATCATTAGACTATGGGATGTAGTACGACCTTAGGAATCTTTGCTCGCTATATAGAGTTGTGTCCTCCACCATTTGGTTACTCTTCCAAACATATGGAGAGTTTGCGTTGCCTCCTGCTTCGTAGACTTATGATTAATAGATATGCTGCTTGAGTCTTATCACTTGTGGTGCTATTGTCCAAGGGAAGTGTGTCACTAAGCCTGAGTCAGCCCCTCTGCAATATGTCTCTTGTCTACATACCCGGCCATCCGAAACGTCCAATCAAGTCTTTGTTCGAAATCACTGAAGCCTTCAGTCCGATCATCAAGATTATCAAGTCCATAACCGACGAGTCGTCGAAGACCTCTAGGTAGTGCAGTCGTACACTCATATTACACTCCTACCTGAGTTTTTAGAAGATTTTGAAGTTGTTTCTCAAGCTCTGAAGTACAACCATTAGGCCGAATCAACTTCTGGGAGATGGATACTTTATATGTATATCTTTCTGATTTCGAGATGTAGCTCCGCTGTGTATTGTTTGCGGCTACTCTTCATAGTTGTTTGACATGGATCTACAGTGTATTTGATTGGTAGCCATGGTTCTATTTTATTCCAGGCATGGGTATGCCCGCCTCGGTGAGACATTTGATATTTTTAGCAGACGACACCTCCTGATTCCTGATTCCTGGGTTCACTCATTCAGCATATCAGTACAGATTGGTAAAGAATTGGTAATGTATTTCAGCCATCAGATGCTCTTCTAACCTCACACATTAGGGGGCATCTGTTATAACCCTAAATTGCACCACACATGCTTACCTGGCATCAGGCCAACTCATATCTCTTCCTCGCCAAAGCCATGCTGAATAAACTCTTGAAAATCCTCTTAAATCAAGTGGGACGTGCCCTAACCCTCTACTGCACGCGTTGGAACGCTGGCAGGCCTACTACTGCACGCGTTGAAATGATGGCAGGCCTACTATAGCCCACGTTTACCTAACAAAGAACACAAACAAGAAAGTTGCTGACGGGACAAAAATCTATGGGTCAGTTAACTGAAACTCCCAGCCATGCATGGCTGAGAGGTCATCCAAAACCCTAGCTCCTTCTAGCCTATAAAAGACGGGGTAGGGGTACTATTTGGAGGAGGGAAAAGATAGAAAAGAAACTCTACCCAATTGCCGAATCCATTTGTCCCAACCCTTTATCCCTTCCTCGAGATTAAGGAGAATTAAAGAAAAGCAGTTGGAGGACAAAGAAGAGGAGGAGCCCAGGATCAGGATCAAGGAGTGGTGGCCGGTCTCAACATTGATTGTAAGTTGATTCATCTTGAAAATAATAAAGAATACTTTTCCCATCCCAATGCATGAGTTATATATGTTTTATTCGATTTATGCTTAATCTCTAACCCTCAAGTAGAAAAATATCATGCATGCGTAGTGTTTTGTCTTGATTGCAAGATTGTCTTTGGAAGGAGCAGCGCAAGCAAGCGAACAAAGCGCAATGGAGGATCTACACCAAACATGAGTAAAAAGGTTAGTAGGTTCTTTCCGTGATTGTATGTGAAAAAAGGGGTTTGAGTTTTGGGGTGATAGGTTAAAGGTGACTTCTTTAAGGTCATGATCTGCATGCAAGTCTAACCCTAGCTTGCTAGTCTGCAGGGAATTATTTCCCAACAACACCGATCCTCTCGAACCAGGGAGAAAAACTCGTTGACTGCATCAGTGTAGCGTGCGTGTAGCCCAGAACATCTAAGGGAATCACAGACCTGTTATTGCCTCAAACTTCCATGGCCTAAATGACCATAGTCCCTCTAAGAAGTTGGCCGTGAAGGGGAACCTCCACGTAGCTAGTTAGCAAGTTGAGGTCTTGTTCGTTATCGGAATTAACCAGACAAATCGCTCCACCAACTAAGAACGGCCATGCACCACCACCCATAGAATCAAGAAAGAGCTCTCAATCTGTCAATCCATACTATGTCTAGACCTGGTAAGTTTTCCCGTGTTGAGTCAAATTAAGTCGCAGGTGCCACTCCTGGTGGTGCCCTTCCGTCAATTCCTTTAAGTTTCATCCTTGTGACCATACTCCCCCAGAACCCAAACACTCTGATTTCTTAGAAGGTGCTGGCGGAGTCCTTAGAGAAACATTCATCGATCCCTGGTCGGCATCGTTTATGGTTGAGACTAGGATGGTATCTGATCGTCTTCGAGCCCCCAACTTTCGTTCTTGATTAATGAAAACATCCTTGGCAAATGATTTCGCAGTGGTTCTTCTTTCATAAATCCAAGAATTTCACCTCTGACAATGAAATACGAATGCCCCCGACAATCCCTATTAATCATTACTCTGGTCCCGAAGGCCAACACAATAGGACCAGACTCCTATTGCGTTATTCCATGCTAATGTATTCAGAGCATAAGCTTGCTTTGAGCACTCTAATTTTTTCATAGTAACAACTCTGGAACCACGACCCAGCCAATTAAGGCCAAGAGCATGCCGCCGGCAAAAGGGACGGAAGGGCAGGTGCACACCGAGTAGGCGGACCAACCTTTACGACCCAAGATCCAACTACGAGATTTTTAACTCCAACAACTTAAATATACGTAATTGGAGCTGGAATTACCACGGCTTCTGGCACCAAACTTTCCCTCCAATGGATCCTCATTAAGGGATTTAGATTGTACTCATTCCAATTACCAGACTCGATGAGACCAGTATTGTTATTTATTTTCACTACCTCCCCATGTCAGGATTGGGTAATTTGCGTGTCTGCTGCCTTCCTTGGACGTGGTAGTTGTTTCTCAGGCTCCCTCTCTGGAATCGAACCCTAATTCTCTGTCACCCGTCACCACCATGGTAGGCCTCTATCCTACCATCGAAAGTTCATATGGCAGAAATTTGAATGAAGCATCACCAACACAAGGGTTGTGCGATCCATAGAGTTATCATGATTCACCGGAGAAGCGGGCAAGCCCACGCCGGCCTTTTATCTAATAAATGCATCCCTTCCAAAGAGTCGGGACTTGGTGCACATATTAGCTCTAGAATTACTATGGTTATCCGAGTAGTAGGGTACCATCAAAGAAACTATAACTGATTTAATGAGCCATCCACAATTTCACAGTCTGAATTAGTTCATACTTAGACATGCATGGCTTAATCTTTGAGACAAGCATATGACTACTGGCAGGATCAACCA
>SNQJ01S0030741.1:30905-42926 GCA_010110895.2 Picea sitchensis
CCCGAATGCAACGCAAGGCGAGCTCACAATATGGGCGTCCGACCAACAAAACGGAAGAGCCAGTGACACAACTCATGTGCAAAAAAAATTGGGGTTTTCCACAAGGAAAGGAAGGGCGAGTTGGCAAGGTGGGCGCGCAAAGGCAAGGCGAGTTGACAACTTGGGCCCCCAAAGGCAAGGTGACTTGGAAAGATGGGTGCCCACAAGGGGAGTCATTGCAAAAATGAGGCAGGGCACCCAAATGACGTGAGAGGCGAGCTGGCAAGATGGGCAACAAAACAGAATGAGAGCCGAGTTGGCAAGATGGGCGCCCCAACGCAATGCAAGGTGAGCTTGCAAGATTGCTGCCCAAATGCAACGCAACACAAGTTGGCAAGGTGGGCGCCCGAAGGCAAATCAAGGCTTCTAGTACGCAAAATGGATGCCCAAACACAATGCAAGGCGAGTTCGCAAGATGGGCGCCCAAACGAAAAAATGATCCATAACGAAAATGACCACACAAGGGAGCACTAGGCAAAAAGACGAGCCAGAGGACAGATAAGAACCAATTTTGGCTTGGAGGTAGATTTTTTAATATGACCTCACCAAGGTTGGGCACTCGAACGCAACGCAAGGTGAGTTCACAACATGGGCGCCCATACGCATGAAGAGACGTAACGAAATACACGAGAAGCTTGGCCAAGGTTTGGCGACCAAGGGCAAGGCAAGGTGAGATGGAAAGAGGGGCACCCAAACGCAATGCAAGGCCATTTGGAAAGGTGGGCGCCCAAACACATGAAGATTCATAACGAAATGCATGAACGGCCATAGCGAAACGCATGAAGAGCCGTAACGAAAACGACCACACAAGGGAGAGCTAGGCAAAAAGATGAGTCGGAGGACGGATAAGAACCAATTTTGGCTTGGAGGTAGATTTTTTAATACGGACTCACCAAGGTTGGGCGCCCGAACACAAGGCAAGGTGAGTTCACAAGATGTTCACCCGAACGCAATGCAAGGCGAGTTCGCATCATGGGCGCCCAAATGCACGAAAAGCAGTAACGAAACGCACAAGAAGCCTGGCCAAGGTTGGGCGACCAAGGGCAAGGCAAGGCGAGTTGGAAAGAGGGGAACCCAAACTCAATGCAAGGCCAGGTGGCAATATGGGTGCCCAAATGCATGAAGAGCTGTAATGAAATGCACGAACAGCCGTAACGAAACGCATGAAGATCCGTAACAAAAATGACCACACAAGGGAGCACTAGGAAAAAAGACAAGCCGAAGGACGGATAAGAACCAATTTTGGCTTGGAGGTAGATTTTTTTAATATGGAAAGATGGGTGCCCGAACGCATTGCAAGGAGAGTTTGCAACATGGGCGCCCAAACGCACGAAGAGTCGTAACGAAACACATGAGGAGCTTGGCCAAGGTTGGGCGACCAAGGGCAAGGCAAGTCGAGTTGGCAAGAGGGGCACCCAAATGCAATGCAAGGCCAATTGGCAAGATGGGCACACAAATGCATGAATGGCCATAACGAAACGCACGAAGAGCCACAACGAAACGCACGAAGAGCCACAACAAAACGCATGAAGAACCGCAATGAAAACGACCACACAAGAGAGCACTAGGAAAAAAGACAAGTTGGATGAAGGATAAGAACCAATTTTGGCTTGGAGGTAGATTTTTTAATACGGCCTCACCAAGGTTGGGTGCCCGAACTCAAGGCAAGGCGAGTTCACAAGATGGGCGCCCAAACGCATGAAAAGCTGTAACGAAACACACGAGGAGCCTGACCAAGGGCAAGGCAAGACGAGTTGGCAAGAGGGGCACCCAAATGCAATGCAAGGCCAGTTGGTAATATGGGCACCCAAACACACGAAGAGCCGTAATGAAATGCACAAAGAGCCGCAATGAAACGCATGAAGAGCCGTAACGAAAAGCACGAACGGTCGTAACTAAACACACGAAGAGCCATAACGAAAACAACCACACAAGGGGGCACTAGGAAAAAGACGAGTCAGATGACGGATAAGAACCAATTTTGGCTTGGAGGTAGATTTTTTAATATGGCCTCACCAAGGTTGGGGGCTCGAACGCAATGCAAGGCGAGTTTGCAAGATGGGTGTCCCAACGCAACGCAAGGCGACTTCGCAACATGGGCACCCAAATGCACGAAGAGCTGTAACAAAACGCATGAAGAGATTGGCCAAGGTTGGGCGACCAAGGGAAAGGCAAGGCGAGTTGGCAAGAGGGGCACCCAAATGAAATGCAAAACTAGTCGGCAATATGGGTGCCCAAATGCATGAAGAGCCGTAACAAAACGCACGAACAACCATAATGAAATGCACAAAGATCTGTAATGAAAATGACCACACAAGGGAGCACTAAGCAAAAAGATGAGCCAGAGGATGGATAAGAACCAATTTTGGCTTGGAGGTAGATTTTTTAATACGACCTAACCAAGGTTGGGCGCCCGAACGCAACGCAAGGTGAGTTCACAAGATGGGTTCCCAAACGCAATGCAAGGCGACTTCGCAACATGGGCACCCAAACGCACAAAGAGTTGTAACGAAACGCACGAGGATCCTGACCAAGGTTGGGTGACCAAGGGCAAGGCAAGGCGAGTTGGCAAGAGGGGCACCCAAATGCAATGCAAGGCCGGTCGGCTAGATGGGCGCCCAAATGCACGAAGAGATGTAACGGAACGCACGAATGGACATAATGAAATGCACGAAGAGCCATAACAACAACGACCACACAAAGGGAGCACTAGGCAAAAAGACAAGTCAGAGGATGGATAAGAACCAATTTTGGCTTGGAGGTAGATTTTTTAATACGGCCTCACCAAGGTTGGGCGCCCGAACGCAATGCAAGGCAAGTTCGCAAGATGTGAACCCAAACGCAACGCAAGGCAAGGCGAGTTGGAAAGAGGGGCACCCAGATGCAATGCAAGGCCAGTTGGCAAGATGGGCACCCAAACACACGAAGAGACGCAACGGAACGCATGAACGACCGTAACGAAACGCATGAAGAGTCGTAACGAAAACGACCACACAAAGGGAGCACTAGGCAAAAAGATGAGCTGGAGGACAGATAAGAACCAATTTTGTCTTGGAGGTAGATTTTTTAATACGGCCTCACCAAGGATGGGTGCCCGAATGCAACGCAAGGTGAGTTCGCAAGATGGGTGCCCAAATGCAACGCAAGGCGACTTCGTAACATGGGCACCCAAATGCACGAAGAGCCGTAATGAAACGCACGAGGAGCCTGGACAAGGTTGGGCGACCAAGGGCTCGACAAGGCGAGTTGGCAAGAGGGGCACCCAAATGCAATGCAAGGCCAGTTGGCAAGATGGGTGGCCAAACGCACGAAGAGCTGTAACGGAACGCACGAGCGGTCGTAACGAAACACAGGAAGATCCATAACAAAACACACGAAGAGCTGTAATGAAAACGACCTTACAAAGGGAGCACTAGGAAAAAAGACGAGCCGGAGGATGGATAAGAACCAATTTTGGCTTGGAGGTAGATTTTTTAATACGACCTCTCCAAGGTTGGGCACCCGAACGGAATGCAAGGTGAGTTCACAAGATGGGCACCCAAATGCAATGCAAGGCGAGTTCGCAACATGGGCGCCTAAAAGCACGAAGAGCCGTAATGAAATGCACCAAGAGCCTGGCCAAGGTTGGGCAACCAAGGGCAAGGCAAGACGAGTTGGAAAGAGGGGCACCCAAATGCAATGCAAGGCCAGTTGGAAAAATGGGAGCCCAAACGCACGAAGAAGCGTAACGAAATGCACGAACAACCATAACAAAATGCACGATGAGCTGTAATGAAACACACGAAGAGCCGTAATGAAAACGACCACACAAGGGAGCACTGGGCAAAAAGACGAGCTGGAGGATGGATAAGAACCAATTTTGGCTTGGAGGTAAAAATTTTAATATGGCCTCACCAAGGTTGGGCACCCGAACGCAATGCAAGGTGAGTTCGCAACATGGGTGCCTGAATGCAATGCAAGGCGAGTTCTCAACATGGGTGCCCAAACGCACGAAGAGCCGTAATGAAATTCATGAACAACACGGGCAAGGAAAGGCGAGTTGGCAAGAGGAGCACCCAAATGCAACACAAGTCTATTTGGAAAGATGGGCACCCAAACACATGAAGAGAGGCAACAAAACGCATGAAGATTCGTAACAGAAATGACGACACAAGGGAGAACTATGCAAAAAGACGAGTTGGATGACGGATAAGAACCAATTTTGGCTTCGAGGTATATATTTTAATATGGCCTGTCCAAGGTTGGGAGACCGAGGGCAAGGCAAGGTGACTCGGCAAGAGGGGCACCCAAACACACCCAAACGCAACGCAAGGCAAGTTGGCAATATGGGCCCCTAAACACATGAAGAGACGCAACAAAAATGACCACACAAGGGAGCACTAGGAAAAAAGATGAGCTGAAGGATGGATAGGTACCAGTTTTGTCTTGGAGGTATATTTTTTAATACGGCATGGCCAAGGTTGGGCGACCAAGGGAAAGGCAAGGCGAGTTGGCAAGAGGGGCACCCAAATGCAACGCAAGGCAAGTAGGCAAGATGGGTGCCCAAACACACGAAGAGTCGTAACAAAAACAACCACACAAGGGAGCACTAGGTGAAAGGGCAAGCCAGAGGACAGATAAGAACCAATTTTGGCTTGGAGGTAGATTTTTTTATACAACATGGCCAAGGTTGGGCGACCAAGGGAAAGGCAAGGTGAGTTGGCAGGATGGGTGCCCAAACGCATGAAGAGCATGGGCAAGGCAAGGCGAGTTGGAAAGAGGGGCACGCAAATGCAACGTGAGGCCAGTTGGCAAGATGGGTGCCCAAACGCACGAAGAGATGTAATGAAATGCACAAAGAGCCATAATGAAAATGACCACACAACACAAGGGAGAACTAGGAAAAAGGACGAGATGGATGACGGATAAGAACCAATTTTGGCTTTGGGGTAGATATTTTAATACGACCTGGCAAGGCAAGGCAAGGAAACATGAGGTAGCGCAAGGGAAGGCAAGGTTCCAAGGGGAAAGGAAAGGCAAGGTGCTAGGAGGCAAGGCAAGGGAAGGTGCAAGGGAGGCAAGGCATGGCAAGGCACCAAGAGGCAAGGCATGGCAAGGAAAGGCAAGGTGCTAGGAGGCAAGGCAAGGGAAAGTACCAGGAGGCAAGGCAAGGTGTGTCGGCATGAGGAGACCTCATGAAAATTTGGGAATGACCACACGAGCCAATGCCAGGCAAGAAGACAAGACAACCACCAGATAAGGAGTAAAGTTGGTCACAACTTAACTTTTTTAGGGTGGCCTGGGCAGGGCAAGGTGTCGGCATGCAAGGCACAACGAAAAGAGCCTGGAGGCAAGGCAAGGCAAGGTAGTTCTAGGCAAGAAGACGAGCCAATCGTCGGATAAGGAGTGAAGGTGGTCGCAACTACACTTTTTTAAGATGGCCTAGGAAAGGCAATGCAAGGAGAGGCGCGCGAGGAGGAAAGCTAATGCAAGGTAGTGCTAGGCAAGAGGACAAGTCAATCGCTAGATAAGGAGTGAAGGTGGTCACAACTCAACTTTTTTAAGACATCCTAGGCAAGGCAAGACAAGTAAAGGTGCCAAGAGGCAATCCAAAAAAAGGTGCGAGGAGGCAAGTCGGGGAAAGGCACCAAGAGCCAAGGCAAGGCGCCAGGAGGCAAGGCAGGGCATGGCAAAAGGCAAGGCAAGGTAGCGCCAAGAAAGAAGACGAGCTGACTATCAGATAAGGTGTAAAGATGGTCAGAACTTAACTTTTTAAAGATGGCATGGGCAAGGCAAGGCAAGGAAAGGCGTCGGAACGCAAGGTAAGGCAAGGCAGGGAAGTGCACGTCAGAAGGCAAGGCAAGGTGTGAAGAGGCAAGGAAATGCAGGGCACGATGCAAGGCAAGGTGCGAGCGGACGAGTTGGGGCACGATGACCCAACCGATGGGTGAGTTGGTGGATGCGTCATGACTTAGGAGGACCCGTGTGGTGAGTTGGTGAGTCAACCTGATTCTCATGCCAAACGGTGCGACGATCCACGGGATGGAGTGAGCACATATAAGTAAGGCATGAGTTGGGATGAGTCAAGGCAGAACAAATCGGGAAAAGAAGAGTGAAGATAGATTCAACTAAGTGTCTTGGTTGGGCATCTCGATGGAGAGCACATAAAGAGTCTCGAAGTTGAGTCGCTGGACGAGTTGGCAGTGCAGGCGATGGAGAGGAGACTTGCGACAGACGTGCAAGGCGGACTCAGGTTGTGGCAGGGGGTCCTATGAGACAATGAAGTGAGGAAGAAGCCGTTGAAGTGACTTGGCCAAATTCTGTATGTCTTTGTATGGAGTTGCGGCTCCCCTCTTGTGGTCGTCTCTCATTGTAACATTTTGTACATTGTGATCTACGGGTGTCAGGCAAAGTTCGTGTTACCCAACCACACGTGTGTCTCTTTCTTGTGTATGGATGATTGCATGTTCTTAATGGCTTAAATGACTAAGTATAGAACAGTGTAATTCTCTAAGCGTAAACAATGCATGTTTAGTGTAACCTGACACGATTGGCTCGGGACAGAGTATGAGTGTGCCCTGAGTGAGGCGTAGTCCGGGTGGAGTATGACTTGGGCAGGCCAAGCCACTGAGCCAAAAACGTCGTGGTGTCGGGCGACTTGGGAGCGCCAAGTCGAGTTGGATCCCCAGGCAGACTGTGGGTGCGTGAAAGACTCGGCGTATGATTGGGTGGATTACACGTTGGGTCCACATTGGACATGGAGTGGATTGCAAGGCACCTTTTCCATCATGCGAAGTCATCCAATAAGATTTCAATCGATGAGTTCCTGACAAGGGTGGACAAGGAGTTATGAGGTGAAAAGTCTAGGTTTGGGGGCACAGTGAACTACTTGGACGATGTCTACACAAAGGACTTAGACATCTTGGCAAGTGTCTAAGGCACAACAGAGCTAGACTAAGGTTGCGGTAAGCAAGGAAGAGGCGCTGCAGGAGGCAGATCCACGGACACATCGGGGGTTGGATTGTGCAAGTCTTTTGGGAAGTAGAGAGATGTGTCATGACTTATTTTTATTTCTACGAAAGAGTCGTAGGGAGAAGGCTGCACCCACCCCCTTGTTGTATCTTCAGAAACACTCTTCGTATTAATACGCTTAAGGAATCCGCTCATAACGGTGTGTTGTGGTCTCTTTATACTTGTTGGATGCTATTGCTCCTTGCATTGTTGTGGATGTCTAAGTATTGATGAGTATTGGCCAGGTGTCAAAACAGAACCAGGATGCTTTAAGGCCATTGTTGGACGTGTGTCTATTGTTAGAGAACTCGGTTGCATATCTAGCGAACTGTAGCTCAAGGCACAATTTTCAATGGTCCTTAAGTGAAGAGGCATAGTCTGATTGCAGTAGGGGCACGTTGGTCACGCCCCTTCGGCCGAGGCAAGGTAGGGATGCACCACCAGGGGTTTCCCACACTTGCGTGGCTTCCATCTCGTGGTCAGACACGAAAATCCTGAATTCCCCCTCACTTCGACGGTTTCCATCGCGGCTGGACACAGACACCCCGAATTCCCCCGCACTTGGATGGTTTCTGGTGTGGTAGGACATGGAAACCCCGAATATCCTACACTTGGACGATTCCCATCACGTCGAGACATGGAAACCCCAGATTCCTCACACTTGCACAGTTTTCATCATGACCGGACCCGGAAACCATGAATTTCCCTGCACTTGCACGGTTTCCGTAGCGACCGGACACAAATACTCGGAATTTCCTTCCACTTGCACCATTTTCGTCCTGACAGGGCACGAAAACCCCGAATTTCCCCACACTTGCATGGTTTTTGTCGCGACCGGACATGGAAACCCTGACTTTCCCGTACTTTCATGGTTTCTTTCTTGACAGACTCGAAAACCTCGATTTTTCCGTTACTTTCACTATTTCTTTCGCGGCTGGACATGGAAACCCTAGATTTCCCACTCTTGCATGGTTGGTTTCTCGACCGACTCTGAAACCTCAGATTTTCCTGCACGTGCACGATTATTCTTTCTCGACCGACATGAGAAACCTTGTTTTTCCCACACTTGCGTGGTTTCCTATCGCGACAAAACACAGGAAAATAGAATTTTCCGCGCTCGCACCGGTTCTCTCGCGTCTGGGGCTGGAAACCCCAAATTTCCTACACTTGCACGATTCCTATCGCAGATGGACATGGAAGCCCCAATTTTCTCGCACTTAGCTTGGGCGTCTCCCATCGCGGCCGGACATGGAAGCCCAAGGTTTCCCACACTTACGCTTGGGTTGCTTTCGTCGCGGTCGAACATGGAAACCCCAGGTTTCCCACGCTTGCGATTTTGGGCGGTTTTCGTTGCAGTCGGACATGGAAACCACAGGTTTCCCATGCTTACGCTTTTGGGCGTGTTCCGTCGCGGCCAGACATGGAAAACACCAGGTTTCTCATGCTTGTGCTTGGGCAGTTTCCATCATGGCCGGACATGGAAACCCCCCACGCATGGGCGGTTTCTCTCTCGACCGACTTGGAAACCCCGAATTTCGTCACAGCTACAGAGCTTTTCCATCGCGGTCGTACACGGAAACCCCAAATTTCATCGCAACTATGGAGGTTTTCCATCGCGGTCATACACGGAAACCCCTAATTTCACCACAACTATAGAGGTTTTCCATCGCGGTCATACACGGAAACTCGGTGCTTCCCACCACACCTAGAATATTTCCCTCGTCGTCGGACATGGAAACCTAGTGTTTCCTACACTTGGATGGTTTTTCTCATGGGCATGGAAACCCCAAGTTTCCCGTGCTTGCACTTTTGGGCGCTTCCCACCGCGGCCGAGCACGGAGACCCCAAGTTTCCTGCACTTGCACTTGGGTGGCTTTCGCTGCCTGGTCAACCATGGAAACCCCCCAAGTTTCCCGCCCTCGCACTTGGGCAGCGGCATGGAAGCTGGAAGTTTCCCACGATGGCACTTTTTTTGGACGAACGGATGGAAACCACAATCTCCCCACACTTCGCGATCCGGGCGGCTTCCATCGCCCGATCGGGCGTGGAAACCTCAAGTTTCCCACACTCGCACATGGGCAGAGTCCGTCGCCCGACCGGACCCTGATTCCCTGCACTTGGGCGACTTCCCTTTCGACCGGCTTGGAAACCCCGAATTCCCCCACACACTTGGGCGGCGGATACACCCTTGGTCGGCCCAGAAACCCCAAGTTTCCCGCCCTCGCACGGGGGCATGGAAACTACAAGTTTCCCACGCTGGCACTCTGGGCGGATGGATGGAAACCCCCAGTTCCCCACACTTGGCAATTTGGGCGACTTCCGTCGCCTGGCCGGGCGTGGAAACCCCAATTTTCCCACACTCGCACATGGGCAGCGTCCGTCTCCCGGCCGGACATGGAAACCCTCGATTCCCTTCACTTGGGTGATTTCTCTCTCGACTGGCACAGAAACCTCGAATTTCCCCACATGTTTGGGCGGTGAATTCGCTCTCGGTCGGCTTGGAAAACTCAAATTTCCCCACACGCTTGGGCAGCGAATTCACTCTCAGTTGGCCCGGAAAACCCCATGTTTTCCAACGCTTACACTTGGGGTCGGTTTCCATCCTCGACCAGAGTGGAGAACCTGAATTCTGGTGGTTTCTTCATTGGTTGTGACTTGGAAACCCTGAAATCCCCACACTCGGGCGGTTTCTCCGCTCCCGGGAACCTTGAAATCCCCACACTTGGGCGGTTTCTCCGCTCGTCGAGACTCAGGAACCCCGAATTCCCCGCACTTGGGTGGTTTCTCCACTCGATGAGATCGAAAACCTAGAATTCCCCACACTTGGGCAGTTTCTCCACTCATCAAGACTGAGAAACCCAAAATTCCCCACACTTGGGCAGTTTCTCCACTCGTCGAGACTCGAAAACCCAGAATTCCCCGCACTTGGGTGGTTTCTCTGCTTGTCTAGACTCTGAAACCTAGAATTCCCGGCACTTGGGTGGTTTCTCCGCTCGTCGAGACTCGGAAACCACGAATTCCCCGCACTTGGGTGGTTTCTTCGCTCGTCGAGACTCGGAAGCCCCGAATTCCCCATGCTTGGGCAGTTTCTCCGCTTGTCGAGACTTGGAAACCCCGAATTCCCCAAACTTGGGTGGTTTCTCCTATGGTCGAGACTCGGAAACCCAGAATTCCTTGCACTTGGGTCGGTTTCTCCCATGGTCGAGACTAGGAAACCCCGAATCCCCCCCACTTGGATGGTTTCTCCCATGGTCAAGACCCAGAAACCCTGAATTCCCCGCACTTGGGCCGGTTTCTCCCATGGTCGAGAGTTGGAAACCTCAAATTCCCCGCACTTGGGCCGGTTTCTCCCAAACGCAAGGAAAAATTGGGGTTTCTTGGATGCAAACACTTATGTCGGTTTCTCCCGAATGCAAGGCAAACTTGGGGTTTCCCAAATGCAAATGATGAATTCTCTGCACTTGGGCGGTTTCTCCCACGGTCGAGACTCGAAAACCCTGAATTCCTCGCACTTGGGGGGTTTCTCCCACGGTCGAGACTTGGAAACCCTGAATTCCCCGCACTTGGGCCGGTTTCTCCCACGGTCGAGACTTGGAAACCCCGAATTCCCCGCAATGGGGCCGGTTTCTCCTGAACGCAAGGCAAACATGGGGTTTCTCGAATGCAAACCCTTGGGTCGATTTCTCCCGAATGCAAGGCAAACTTGGGGTTTCCCGAATGCAAACCCCGAATTCCCCGCACTTGGGTGGTTTCTCCCATGGTTGAGACTCAGAAACTACAAATTCCCCACACTTGGGCAGTTTCTCCGCTCGTCGAGGCTCGGAAACCCAGAATTCCCTGCTCTTGGGCGATTTCTCCGCTCGTCAAGACTTGGAAACCTAGAATTCCTCGCACTTGGGCAGTTTCTCTACTCGTCGAGACTCAGAAACACTGAATTCCCCACACTTGGGCGGTTTCTCCCATGGTCAAGACTCGAAAACCCCGAATTCCCCACACTTGGGCCGGTTTCTCCGCTCGTCGAGACTCAGAAACCCCGAATTCCCCTCACTTGGGCAGTTTCTCCCACAGTCGAGACTCGAAAATACTGAATTTCCCACACTTGGGTGGTCTTTCCCACAGTCGAGACTCAGAAACCTCGAATTCCCCACACTCGGGCGGATTCTCTCAAGTTCGAGACCCAGAAACCCCGGATTCCCCGCAGTCGGGCAGTTTCTCCACTCGTCAAGACTCGGAAACCCATAATTCCCCGCTCTTGGGTGGTTTCCCTGCTCGTCGAGACTTGGAAACCCCGAATTCATCGCACTTGGGCGGTTTCTCCCATGGTCGAGACTCGAAAACCTCGAATTCCTTGCACCCTGGTGGTTTCTCCCACGGTCGAGACTCAAAAACCCCGAATTCCCCGCACTTGGGTCGTTCCTCCCACGGTCGAGAATTGGAAACCCATAATCCCCCGCACTTGGGCCAGTTTCTCGCACGGTCGAGACCAGGAAACCCCAAATCCCCCCCACTTGGGCGGTTTCTCCCACGGTCGAGACTCGGAAACCCTGAATTCCCCGCACTTGGGCGGGCTTCTCCACACTTGGGAAGTTTCTCCCACGGTCGAGACTCGGAAACCCCGAATTCCCCACACTTGGGCGGTTTCTCCCACGGTTGAGACTTGGAAACCCCGAATTCCTTGCACTTGGGCGGTTTCTCGCATGGTCAAGACTCAGAAACCCCGAACTCCCCGCACTTGGACCGGTTTCTCCCATCGTCGAGACTAAGAAACCCCGAATCCCCCCCACTTTGGCAGTTTCTCCCACGGTCGAGGCTCGGAAACCCCAAATTCCCTGCACTTTGGCCAGTTTCTGCCATGGTCGAGACTTGGAAACTCTGAATTCCCCACACTTGGGCCGGCTTCTCCAGTATGCAAGGCAAACTTGGTGTTTCTCGAATGCAAACCCTTGGGTCGGTTTCTCCCGAACGCAAGGCAAACTTGGGGTTTCCAAAACG
>SNQJ01S0030741.1:52701-74664 GCA_010110895.2 Picea sitchensis
TCTCAAGAAATTTTATGCTTAAATGTAGTCATTATACTTTAGGTTATTTCTTTTCTAGTGTTTTTAATCTTTTTTCTCCTCCCCTCTTGTCTAAACTATCCTTTGTGCTATTGACAGATGCTACCTCCACCAGCCTACCACATTGGTTATGCTGACGGTGCTAGCCATTGGACGCAAAATCTCACTTCGGCTGCTTGGGCTCTCTACACCCCCTCACATGAAATGCTACATTCAAGCGACATCTGTTTGGGGCCAACAACCAACAAACAAGCCGAATACACTGCGGTCATTGGCCTCCTGGCCGATGCCCAGCGTCATCATATTCATCACCTTAGCATCTTCCTCGACTCTCAACTAGTCGTTCTCCAGCTCAACAATGTTTACCGTGTACGTGATTCGTGCCTCTTTCGCAAATACCTGCAAGTTAGGTTGTTATCTCGACATTTTGATTCCATTACATTCACACATATTCCAAGACAATTGAATCAAACAACAGATCAAATAGCTAACATGGTGTTAGATTGGCATAGTTCACATCAAGCTACACATCCATAAACATCTCACAATTCCTGTCACAACATATATATAGAGTAGACATCATCAAAATCATCAGCAAAAAACACATGTAGACAACATTAGGATCTCAAAATATGTATACTCATATATATATAAAGGCCCATCAAGCCATCTGAATGTTTACATACAAAAATACATGTATCTGCAAGCCAAAAATACATACAAAACTGCTCGTCTACTCACTAATGCAGCAGGTACAAATGAGGTGGCAATGTGGTCCCTACAACTATATATAGGCCTTTTGCCAAAACTTCCACTCACCATTCCGGGAGCCCAAGGTGTCCATTTTTCAAACCGTCTTCCACCATGGGATCAGCGTCCCGTTACCTACGTCATAGCAGTCCCTGGGTCACTTTTCATCTTGAGCCCCCGGGACGCCTTTTTTTCATCTCATGGTCAGGTACGCACGCGCATAGTCATATTTATCAAATACATGCGCATATCTTTGATTCTCTTCAGATATTGTTCACTTTGGGTATTTGGTTGCCATGTGTGCAGGTACTTGATCATTGTTTAGAATTTGTCAGAAGAACCACAGTGTTATTGATAGCTTGTCGTCGACGTTTCAGATCCACAACAGGATCCATCTTCAGGACAAAAAAGCCTGAGGAAAAATAAGAGAGGAGCCCTTAATAAATAGTGACGAGGAGGGTGGAAAACTAAGGTCGGCTAAGTGAAACCCTAGGTTTGAGGAGACTTTTTCAAAAAAGGTATTTAGTAGTGATTTAATTAATGAATTAAGTGGTTTAAATTGATAACCCGATGGTGTTAATTAAATTTTATGTTAAATATAGGCTAAATTTAGGGTTAGCCATATTATTAATATTAATTTTATGTTAGTTATAGGTTAAATTAAGGTTAATTTAATGAGGTAGCATTAATGTTATTATTGTTATATTAGTGGTCGGCTTAAGTGAAACCCTAGGTTTGAGGATGTTAATAATATTAATATTAATTTAACTAAGCATCACTAGAAATCTAGGGTTAAATATAGGCTAAATTTAGGTTAATGTTATTAATATTAAATATTAAATTTTATGTTAAATATAGGCTAAATTTAGGGTTAGCCACATGGTGTTAATATTATTAATATTAATTTTATGTTAATTATAGGTTAAATTAAGGTTAATTTAATGAGGTAGCACACTAGCAATCTAGGGTTAAATATAGGCTAAATTTAGGTTAATGTTATTAATATTAAATTTTATGTTAAATATAGGCTAAATTTAGGGTTAGCCACATGGTGTTAATATTATTAATATTAATTTTATGTTAATTATAGGTTAGACTAAGGTTGATTTAATGAGGTAGCATTAATATTATTACTGTTTTATTAGTGGTCGGATAAGTGAACCCTAGGTTTGAGGATGTTAAATTTAGGGTTAATTTAAGTTGGAACAAAAGGTTTAATTTAATTAGTATTATGTTGGTTAAGTTAGGTTTAAAATGTAAATTAAATTAAGGTTAATTTAATGAGGTAGCATTAATGTTATTATTGTTATATTAGTGGTCGGCTTAAGTGAAACCCTAGGTTTGAGGATGTTAATATTATTAATATTAATTTAACTAAGCATCACTAGCAATCTAGGGTTAAATATAGGCTAAATTTAGGTTAATTTTATTAATATTAAATTTTATGTTAAATATAGGCTAAATTTAGGGTTAGCCACATGGTGTTAATATTATTAATATTAATTTTATGTTAATTATAGGTTAAATTAAGGTTAATTTAATGAGGTAGCACACTAGAAATCTAGGGTTAAATATAGGCTAAATTTAGGTTAATGTTATTAATATTAAATTTTATGTTAAATATAGGCTAAATTTAGGGCTAGCCACATGGTGTTAATATTATTAATATTAATTTTATGTTAATTATAGGTTAGACTAAGGTTGATTTAATGAGGTAGCATTAATATTATTACTGTTTTATTAGTGGTCGGCTAAGTGAAACCCTAGGTTTGAGGATGTTAAATTTAGGGTTAATTTAAGTTGGAACAAAAGGTTTAATTTAATTAGTATTATGTTGGTTAAGTTAGGTTTAAAATGTAAAAAGGTAATAATGATATTATTATTAATGTATGTCAAAGGGGGATTTTCATAAGGTATTAGGTTAAGTTAAGGTTCGAAAAAAGTGAGGGTGTAAGTACTAGAGTTCTGAGGGTAAGGTTAATAATGTTTTCTTTCCCGAATGAGCGGGATCCAGCTTTCACTAATCTCTAGGCCATTGTCTCTATTTAGGTTATCGAGATTTTTGATGATTTCGATTGCCTCTCTAATTTGTCTTTTAAGGAGATGGTCTTCTTTAGCTAAGATTTTGGTGTCCTCTAGGCGTATGTGATGCTTAGTTGTGAGAGAGTGTTCGGCTAGTGCTGAGGTGCGGGTTTGTTCATTCTTGATGTCAGCACTATGCTCTTTAATCCTGGTGTTGAAAGAGCGGCATGTTTCTCCAATGTAGCATTTGCCACAGGAGCAATCTATTCTATAAACTCCTTTGAAATTGTGTTGGTAAAGCTTGTCCTGGACATATCTCATATTCTGTTTGATGGTATTAAGTGGTCTGAATGAGGTCTTAATCTCCTTCTTGTTTAGGATTTTTGCGATTTTATCAGTGACTCCTTGGATGTAAGGGAGGTAGGTGGTGAGGCTAACCTTAAATTTAGCCTATATTTAACATAAAATTTAATTAACATCGTCGGGTTATCAATTTAAACCACTTAATTAATTAATTAAATCACTACTAAATAACTTTTTTGAAAAAGTCTCCTCAAACCTAGGGTTTCACTTAGCCGACCTTAGTTTTCCACCCTCCTCGTCACTGTTTATTAAGGGCTCCTCTCTTTTTTTTCCTCAGGATTTTTTGTCCTGAAGATGGATCATGTTGTGGATCCAAAACATCGATGAGAAGCTATCAATAGCACTGTGGTTCTTCCGACAAATTCTGAACAAATCTCTCACCGCAGAAACCTAAATGTACTTAATCATTATCCATCAACACCACCCCTTCAGGTATATACTCAGCACTGGCATGTAGTCTCTCCCACTGTATTGCATTTACATTTCTAGGCATGCCCTTTGATATTGGCCTTTAGGATCCCCATTCTCGGCTCTGCAGTACCCACGCCTCCATTTGCACCTTCGGTACTGTTACCCGGTAGCATTCTCACCCAAATGAGTTGTCCCATTCATAGAACCTTTTGGCACTTTTGACACTCATGTTGTTCTTCATTACCCTTTAGGGATGGGAGTCCCAATAGTCTTTCATCATTTCGTGAATTAACCACATACTTCTTCTCCTCATTTTGCTAGATTTCCCACACGGACTCCCAGATTATCTCTTCACAGTTCTATTTTTTACCTGCACTTCCGCAGTATCATGAACCCTTCATTTCATCCACACTTAGTTTTCCCATCTGCGAACCTACCTTCATTTCACCTACCTCATACAGAAACTCACCAATGGGGCCCCCACCCTTCGTCAGTCTTCCAAACACATTATGCCCTCCTTGGGCCACCCATCTCACAATGGGGAACCCGTTTCTGTATTTATACATTTCTCCCCAAATTATTCATTATTTATTGTACAAACACCTTTATTTCCAGTCATTTCATTATCTTTTTGTCGTCACCTTTGGCGAATTGCTTACTTCCTTTTGGCCACATGAAACCCATGTCACCCTTGGTTGAAGCATTACTTATCATCTACCCTTGCCAGCATCGTCCATATCTTCAAAGTACTCCACAGGTCACTTACCTTTACCCTCCGAATTTGTTCACCTTGTCCCACCTCTACCAAAACTTATCATCGGTCTTGTTGTCCCCCTGACACTCGACCTTGTTACATGGTTGCGGCCACTCTTTATCTCATACATCCTCCAACCAAGGGCAGTCTTGAGTCTTCCCACTTCTTAACTTCATCCATGTACCTCTGCCACTTCCTCACCTTAGTAGATTCCACAAAGCCCTTTTCTTCTGGGAGTTGCGTTCCCCTTTTGTCGACATCAACACAATTTTCCAGAAGGGTGACAGTATCTTGATTCTCATTCTCCATTCAATGAGCGATCTCGAACGACACAGGGTGAAACACCATTGCTCCCTTCTTTCGTTGGCCCCCATAACATTCGACGCCAACACTTTCTTGTGTTACGGTGGGTCTTACTTTGCGACTATTGCAGTTATTTCTCTCATTTACTGAAGACCTCTAAACTTGGTTGGGATATCAATGCCCACATAATCACTGCTACCTATTACCGCGATCACTGACTATGGTTCCAAGTATGTTCACTTACAGAATGGTCTTTTGCCTTTATCACAACCGCCCCCGCGGGCGCTGCAGTTGTCTACACCAATGCTTCCGTCATCTTTTTCCAGAGTTATATAACACGAGCATGGGGCATGCCCGCCTCATTTGTACAAAGCTGTATATTTTTATGCACCTTATGGAAGGTCGGGTTGTACCGGTTCCTTTCTCCTCCAAAGGATTTCTATGAACTATCCCACTATTGCTCTATCTTACAACAACATTCTCAGTAGAAGAAACATTGATGGATTTCGGCTATACGTATGCTCCTAACCTCACCCATCAGGGGGCATCTGTTATCACTAAAATTTCGTCTGCACATGGCGATAAGAACTCAGCATCGTCAAATAGTAATGAAGTAATTCATGGACTTGAATTAATACCACAACATTCAAAAAGGTAAAAAAATATACAAAGTAGTGAAAAATTAATGAGCGCTTTACATAAGTTGGGCGCGTGTGCACATGCGTGGAACAGGGACGTATAAAGTGCGCACAGGCGCACGATGCGTGACTATTAGTGAAAAAAGCCACACACCTGCTAAACGATGCATTTATGAATGTGGTCGACCTCCCAACCACTTCTGGTTCAACTCCCAAGCCGATTTGACCTCCAAATCTGGGTTGAATCTGAATGGTGGGCTAGTCAAAGACCTAATAATGCCCTAAATGGCCTCTTTTCACACTGCAAAGGAGTTACACAATAACCCAATGCAATGCTATAAAAATACATGAATGCACCTCATTTTCTCAAGGAATTTCAAGTAATGTTATGCTGCCTAGATTGTTTTAAGGACTCCATCCTTGGAAAAGACACATTGGCATCATTTCATTGAGCAATCCACCTCTCCATTGAGTGGATGTGCAAGGAGTTCTTTCATCACCATTTTCATTTTCTTGTTGTAAGGAGAGAAAGATTGTGAGGGTCCAAGAGCCTTCCCTTGGAGGAAGAAGGGACTCATTGTCCCCTTTCTTCTTGGTGCTTTGATTTCATCAATAGACTAGCCTATTACATTGGTGACATGGGTGTTTTTATTTTTGTTATCTCTATGTCCCTATGCTTATGATTTTGGTTTGTATTAGTTTAATTCTTGCTTATAGTTTTGTTTTTCTTTCTCTAACTCTTTCCTCTACAGCTGTCATGCTCAGCAGGACCCAACTGGGCATGTAAGCACCTCTTATTTTCTCACCAGGGTGACGAAAAGGGTGCAACACCCATCTAGTCAGGGGGATTTCAACAAAAATATAAAAACCGTGTTATCTTTTATACCTTTCCCTCGAGGGAACGAGAAATAGGAAGACGTGCACAAAGAAGACAAGGTTAGAATGGATATTCCCTCATGAAGCCTCGAAACAACCGAATCAGAGAGAAGAAAAGGGAAATAGCCAAAGCCTCCAACCTTCCAAACAATGCATCAAGGTGTCCTCGGGATCCACTGCACTAGTCCAATACCTACGTCAATGTGGTGATTCCCATCGAAACGGCCCCTGCGGCCACCTTAACCCGTAGAAAAAACAAGGTGAGAACGTCTGGGAGCTCCGCTCCTCCTTTCTCAACTTTCAGTCCACGAAGCAAGTTCAACAGAGAACAAAGAGTGCCCCCAGCATGGGCTCAAAACAATCGCAACAGAAAGAAGAAGAGGAGACAGTGAACCCTCCAACCTTCCAAACAACACATCAAGGTGTCCTCGNGAAGAATTCAACCTTCAAGTTCTGATCTGTAATGGTGGACACAGAGATCAAATTTTTCTTTATTCCTGGCACATACACCACATTGCGAATGTGACGAACAATACCATTCGACAATGTCACGGGAATGTCTCCATATCCCTTGATCTGATGAGTGCGGTCATCTCCAAGATATATGCTAGCACCATTCTGTGCTTCTTTAAAATTAGCATACCAATTTTTATTACAAGTCATATGTACTAATTCTCTGGAATCCACAAACCAGGCATCAAAATCATCTGTTTCAGTAGATAAAGAAGCGTTAGACACAAACAACCTAAGATCTCGTGAGTCAAAATTCGAGGGTTCAACAATATCATCACTAGCAATAAATAATCTGAGATCTTGATTTGAATAGTTTTCTGCATAATGACCTGAATGTGTTCTAGGTTTATTCCTAGCCTCATCACTTTTCTTCTTATGACAGTGTTTAACAATATGTCCAGGTCAACCACAATAAAAACAACTCTTTGACTCATTCCTATCATATTGCATACCTTGATTTGGAGGTTGTCTTCTTTGCGATGAACTACCTCTCTACAATGAACCACCTCTCTGTCATGAACTGCCTCCTCTGCCTCTTACTCCTTATATCCCTCTCGCAGATCTATTATTTGACCATAGTGCCAAATCTTTACTCAGAGGCTTCAGATTTCCGCGTCTCTCTTCCTCTTGCAGTAAAATGCCTGTTAGTTCTTTAAACGTAGGAGGTTTCTCCCTTGCTGCAAGACCTGTTATGAACATATGATAATCTTCTAGCATACCATTTAAGGTAATAGTGACCAAATCAATGTTGGAAACAATTTCCCCTATATTTACTAGCTTGTCTTTCACCTCTTTAATACGACCCAAAAATGAACTAACAGATTCATTTCCATCCATCTTAATGCCTAGCAATTTAGTTTTTAGGAACAAAATGTGATTTGTGTTTCTAGTTTCATACAATGCTTTAAGCATTGTCCATGTTGCAGCAGAAGTTGTAGCATCTCTAATATGTGGAATTATGTTATCTTTAACAAACATGCGCAACAATACCTTTGCCTTGTTTTCGCGCTTCTCCCAATCTTGGATTTGTGCTGCTATCACACCTATAGCCGCATCAGGTTTCAGTTTAGTTCCCTTCGCAATGTTCCAGACACCGTAGCCTTCCATGAGCGTCTACATCTTGAATTTCGAGTTAATGAAATTCGATCCATCTAACTGGTTGGCTTCGTTGAGGTAGGTCTCTGCCAGCGGATTTACCATCGCTGCAATTTAGTCTCTGCAAGTAAGTCACCAAGGATATACAACTCTTTGTTGCTCTGCCTTCGGATACCACTGATCTGTCTCAATATCGGCTCTCAACTTTCACACACAAAATCTCACAAATAATATTCTCTTGAATAAACTTTAATATCCACTTATACTTCAAAATTATCCACTTTGAATAAAAATTCACTTTTAATAAACTCCAAAATAAAACCCAACCTTTAAATAATAATTCCACCTCTATGATCTTTAATAAGAAGACTCTACCTTTATAAGAGAACTCCACTTTAATAAAAACTTAAGTTGTATGAAAAAGAACCTTCATGATTTATAAAGAAATCTAAAATATATACCCTTTCTCATGTGCATGCATAAGAGAAGTCATGGTACTCTTATTCAATACTTCAAATAAAAACTTACTCTTCTCAAAAGCTCACACTACCTCACTCAAACGCCCACGCATGCAGGTTCCACGCTCACGTCTTTTTCCACAGAACTGCTACAGGCCTTACGACTCCTCTTTCAAACCCCTCGATCCACCAAAAAGAAAAATGCTCGTCTCCCTCACAAACTCCACAGATCTGCTAACAGGTAACTCGGCCCTTCAATTCAGTGCAACCAATACCATAGACTGTCTACTAAAGCATACAGTTTGCTGAGTGTGTATGCTTCTCCAATTGTTCAAAATATCGAGGCGCTCTTCCACAAACTCGTGATCCAATGGGGATGCACGCAACTCTTCTCCAGCTCGAACCCAAGCATGCGAAGACTCAGGGGTTTCCTCACTTCACCCTGTGGCTCTGATACCAAGATAAAATATGAAAAACAAACAACACGGTGAGGTTATGCTCACTTCTATATTATTCAATGAAGACAGATTACATCCTTATATAGTAAAAGACTCTACCGAGTCGGTTACATGCAAACCAAAGACAACTAGACTCTTAACTATGAACTGGCTCTTAACACACCTACAACTAACTTTCACAACTGAAGCTTATAACTGGTGCTTACAACTGACGCTTACAGAATACTCAAACACTCCTCTTTGTTGTTAGAAACATCTTGGAATCTCTCCAAACCATATGCAATTACAAGAAATCCTGTAGGAACAAAACTTGTGTACCCTATTGCACTCAGGACCCCTTTAACGACGTCCATTGCTCTGCTAAAATCATTCTGAACATAAAGGGAAAGAAATTAGATTTAATATAAATTAAACTCGGCCTTTATTAGTTGCAGATATGAAATTCTCAATGAAGGCTAACACGTACAAATCCGGCACCACTCGTGTTTTTGTGTCTTCTGGTTGACAGGAAGCTCAAGAGATCTGATAAATCATCAGGCAGTTGGCGATCATGACTAGTCGTGGGTTCTCCCTAAGGTCAAATCGGTTCGGCGTATTAAAACATTAGTATTAATATAATAATTACGTCGAAAGGCGTATACTTATTGGCAATGGGAACATTTAATACGTTTTTAATCTTTAATGCGGTTTTTATGGACAGGATCATGTAAATAGAATATTCTTGGTTGTCACATTAAATAGAGGGTTCTGATTTGAAATATTAACTTCCTTGCTTTTATAAAGGTGTACGTTTTTGTGTTTACTTTTTCACATTTACTTAATCTGATTAAAAACTTACTATCTTGTACAATTGATTGACACGTTTATGTAATTAGCAATGGAGTATGTGAAGCGCTTCACCTTATTTACTACCTATAAAATTGGCAGCACGTTATCTACCACCTGTAAACTTGGGTAAAATTGGTAACATGTTATCTACCACCTGTAAACTTGGGTGCACTTCACGTTAATCTTTGTGGGATGTGGATCTAAACGCTCGACACATTAATCTTCGTGAGATGTGGATCTAAACGCTCGATACCTTTCGACATTTTCCAGCCGCGAGTCCATTGTGCTAGTGTAATTCACAGTTATATTCAGATGGATATGATGAATAACAAGGTGCATATTAACCTTGCGTATCAGATCCAAATGTTGAGATATGTCATTTATAATACTCTCATAATCGTTTCCCCCTGCATCTCTAAATATGTTTTCTTCTGCACCAGTCACAATTACCATCATGATTATTACTTTCAAAAAAATGAGTTGATGGCCATGATGGGCTTTCTGTTGCAAAAGAGGAGCACTCTTCTGTATCGTGTCTATTAATATTCTACTAAATATACCATGTACAACAATACAAATATTCGATTATTTTACTATTATTTGCAGATAAAAGTCTAATCCTGACCTTCCACTGAAAGACACGGAAAGAGGATACACCATATTTGATTTTCCATCGGTCTCATCTGCTCCCTTTCATGTATTCTATTATTACTTACATAAGCCAAGTTCCCACTCTCTAAAGGAGCCGACCTTTCTTCTGAAGACAAGTTCGTACCTTCCGATGAAGTTGGCTAAGAAAAAATTGGTTGATATTCATATGGCAAATCCCCACCATGGGGTTGAATTGACGGTGTTATCACTCCAAGAGTCACTCCCTGAAGGGAATGAGCTTGGTAACATAAAAATGATTTGAATGAAGGGTTAGATCAGAGATCAGCAATCCCAAATGGATCAACTAAATGATTGTCAAGACTTGTATATATGAGACTATTAGAAAATACTCCAACAAGTTTGGTTCTAATGAACTAATCAAATGTTAAAAGATATAATGGACATGGAAGAGATTACTCTAATCATCAAAACCACACATACATCAAAGGTATGTATGACAATCCAATTAAAACAATCAGAAAAATATACTTGCAAGCCTTGACCACTAATGCAATGAAGGACATACCTAATCATTAAGTGAAAAAAGATAAAGTAACTCACACCAACCACTTACAATATAAGTATACATAAATGATATAAAAAAAAGAATCTGATAATCACTCATGAATCTGCAAAACATCTAGATATACATTCATATCTGTCTTCCAAAGCACAAGGATTCTCTAGTCTATAAAATCAAAATAGTCTCGAAGACTGACCCCCCTTAATTTCCAATTTCTGAAGTATATATATACAAATACATGTTTCTTAGATCCTAAGAAGATGGATCTAAAAACCACTTGTCAAAACAAACTTAATCTGTTTTACTAGAAAATAGGATTTGGATCCTAAATCTGAGGGATAATATCCTTGTTTAGAATATGTCGGAAGAACCACAGTGCTATTGATAGCTTGTCGTCGACGTTTCGGATCCACAACAGGATCCATCTTCAGGACAAAAAAGCCTGAGGAAAAATAAGAGAGGAGCCCTTAATAAATAGTGACGAGGAGGGTGGAAAACTAAGGTCGGCTAAGTGAAACCTTAGGTTTGAGGAGATTTTTTCAAAATAGGTATTTAATTAATGAATTAAGTGGTTTAAATTGATAACCCGACGTTGTTAATTAAATTTTATGTTAAATATAGGCTAAATTTAGGGTTAACCATATTATTAATATTAATTTTAATATTAATTTTATGTTAATTAAGGTTAAATTAAGGTTAATTTAATGAGGTAGCATTAATGTTATTATTGTTATATTAGTGGTCGGCTAAGTGAAACCCTAGGTTTGAGGATGTTAATATTATTAATATTAATTTAACTAAGCATCACTAGCAATCTAGGGTTAAATATAGGCTAAATTTCGGTTAATGTTATTAATAATAAATTTTATGTTAAGTATAGGCTAAATTTAGGGTTAGCCATATGGTGTTAATATTATTAATATTAATTTTATGTTAATTATAGGATAAATTAAGGTTAATTTAATGAGGTGGCACACTAGCAATCTAGGGTTAAATATAGGATAAATTTAGGTTAATGCTATTAATATTAAAATTTATGTTAAATATAGGCTAAATTTAGGGTTAGCCACATGGTGTTAATATTATTAATATTAATTATAGGTTAGATTAAGGTTGATTTAATGAGGTAGCATTAATATTATTAATGTTTTTATTAAATTTAGGTTTGAGGATGTTAAATTTAGGGTTAATTTAAGTTGGAAACAAAAAGGTTTAATTTTAATTAGTATTATGTTGGTTAAGTTAGGTTTAAAATGTAAACAGGTAATAATAATATTATTATTAATGTATGTCAAAGGGGGATTTTCATAAGGTATTAGGTTAAGTTAAGGTTCGAAAAAAGTGAGGGTGTAAGTACTAGAGTTCTGAGGGTAAGGTTAATAATGTTTTCTTTCCCGAATGAGCTAGGCCGGGATCCAGCTTTCGATAATCTCTAGGCCATTGTCTCTATTTGGGTTATCGGGATTTTTGATGATTTAGATTGCCTCTCTAATTCGTCTTTAAGGAGATGGTCTTCTTTAGCTAATTAAGTTTGTGTTATTTAGGAGGTTATTAATTGCTATTCGTTATTGTTTGCTAATGTTTCTTTTAGGAGGTTTAAAATTGCGGAGGATAGTGGCACAGTCTTGTCTAATTTGGTTTTTATCTTCATCCACAGTCTTGTCTAATTTGGTCCTTATCTTCATCTGCTAGGGTTTTAATACTATCTTCAATGCAACAAATAAGGTTATCAATCGGAATGGAGGAGGGAGAGATGGCGAAATTCAAACCTTTAATGAGCACGCTCAGCTCGGAGTGGTTCAGCTCGTGTGAGGAGATGTTCACGACCTTCTTCGCGTCATTGCCGTTGTTAGTGTTTTCCTTTTGGCTGAGTAGTTGTTTAAGTTTGGATTCTTGCGCTGTTCTGTTCGCGTTTTCAGCTTTTAGGGCTGCCAACGCGTCTACCGTTCTCCAGACTTCCGGATCTAAGACGTGAGCCAATTTTAGATGGAGTTTCAGCGCGGTTTTGGACAGCAGGTCGAGCAGATAATATCTCACCACAGAAACCTAAATGAACAGATAATATACTTATTCAAAACTAACTTTAAGTGCCACTCGAGCCATCTTGAAGAAGATCAAAGCCTTCTCGAATCATATTCACCACCTGGGCTCTGAATCATCACTAAAAATGCTGAAGAGAAAATCAAATTTGACTAAGTCTAAAATAGTCTGCCACCTACAGGAATTTGCAGTGCATTACACTGCAAAGAGAAGGCTTGTGCTGACAACTGCTGTATACTTCTCTTTCTCCTTGAATTGCTTTTAAACTTCTGCTTGCTCAAATGACCTCTAAGATGTTGTTGATGACCATTTAACTGGGCTGCTATGCTCTGTTTCTTTCCAGAAGAAATAAATCTAATGTCCTGGATGTTGATAAACTTGAAGATGCCCACTCAATTCTTTGATTGGCTTTTCTACCATCTGCTAGACTGGCTCTATATACCAACCCAAGCCACCACATCCTATGATGTTGGCTTGATCAAAATTGTTTGTATCTTTAATGAGATCTGCAATAGTAAGATCCTTGTTATGCTGGTTCTGGAGCTGAATTACCATAGTAGATCCCATATTTTCAAATAACTTTGAGGACCTCCTAAATTCATCCTCATTCTCAAATTCTTGGATCTTGAATTGTCTCCCTGACAAGCTCCATAATATAAGAACCAGAAGTAAGGCAATCCCCACTCCAATGCTGACAGTAATTCCCAGAATAGTTTTTCTGCCCAAATCTAAGATGTGAAGCAATTTCATTTGCCCAAACTATGGCCATATTCTCCCTTTGAGTCAGTTGTTACTGAGGTACAACTCAGGAGAAAAATTGGCCACCTAATTATATTGAAGTCCGCTTGCATTTTTGTTGTGCTTCACATATAGAGGTAATTCCAGAGAAGTTCTATCTGTTGCTGTGATGTTTTGTATTGATGTGAGACTCTGCACATGAAGAGAACATCGACATGCGGAAGTGATCAATGTTTCTGCTATTAAAACCCATCTTCCTAACAGTCTGCAAAGGAAATAGATTCTCCATGTTCATCTTATCGACAACACCCAAACTGTGAAGGCTCTTTTCATGCCCAGGTTCAAGTTATGAAGTATTCGGGGTGACATATCCCAATTATCTGATGTTGCGTCAGGAGCACTTCGTGAGTGCCAATGGCGTGCAAGTTTAGATTGGGATTCAAATGGGTCGGAGAATGGATTATGTTCAACCTTCCCAACAACCATCAATCTGCAAAAACCTATTCACCTTCCACCTGTAACGCTCAATCTGCACACAAATTGCATTTCTTTTGTTTTACATAAACTACCCAATTTTGGGCCAGAGCAATTCCTAGGTAAAGCGCACACATGTATTCCCTGATTCCCTTAGAATCCAACTATGGCTAGTTCGGGTAAAACTCCCATCTGTCTACAGCTAAAACACAGCTCAACTAAAGTAAAATTGATACAATGTCTCAAAAGAGAACATGGAGGTTAAGCTTGAAGAACATGGGTAAGATTGGATCCGCAATTTGAGCCATCAAAAAATTAACCTCTGTTTTCTTTCTGTTCACATGTCAGCTACCTTCAGGCGTTGAGTATAAAACTTAACGCTCCATAACTACTTCTTCACAATCCGGGTGTGACACGACCTCTCCTCCTCTGCCAATCTGAAAACACTTGGCGTATTGTTGATGATGCACTTCAAACTTGCAAGCAACTAATTAACATGACTCTGCCTTTCACGTTTTGTTGCTCCACTGACACCTGTGATTTCAAACCTGATAGCTTGGCACAAAAAATTCCTGGTGCGTTTTCTTTTTAATTACTTAATGCAAAATCCCACATGCATTGGGAATTTGAGTTCTTTAGCCTTTATATTCGCCAGAGCTAGCACCCTTACTTGATGAGATATGGAATGGTATTGGGTTTGGCCGTCAACACTTGGCTCTCTGTGTTGACGTTTGGATTTATTTGTGTTTTGTTATTAGCGCTAACTTTGTCAAAAAGCTTTACTTAGGATAGACTAGGCTCACTTAAGAACACACTGTCTTTTTGGTAAAATAACACAAATAAATCATATGTTTTTTTTAAATTTCAAAAAATAAAGAAAACATATAATTTATTTGTAAAGCTTATTGAGTCAATAAGCTTTACTTAGGATGGACTAGGCTCTTTTTGGTAAAAAAACACAAATAAATCATATTTTTTTTTTAAATTTAAAAAAAAAAGAAAACATATAATTTATTTGTAAAGCTTATTGAGTCAATCAGCTTTACTTAGGATAGACTAGGCTCACCTAAGAACACACCATCTTTTTGGTAAAAAAACACAAATAAATTATATGTTTTTTAAAAATTTAAAAAAATAAAGAAAACATATAATTTATTTGTAAAGCTTATTGAGTCAATAAGCTTTACTTAGGATAGACTAGGCTCACTTAAGAACACACCATCTTTTTGGTAAAAAAACACAAATAAATAAATTATATGTTTATTTTTATTTTTATTTTTATTTTAAAAAATAAAGAAAATTATAAGTGAAGGTTTTAGGAAAATTAATGAAAAAGCCATTTTTGGTTTTGCATGTGAGAAGATAGATCAAAGATCATAGGAGTTTGGAAAAAAATTGTGAATAAGACTCATCATGACTCGATAATGAATTCAGAAAACTTTGTGAATAAGACTCATCATGACTCAATAATGAATTCGAAAGCTATGACCTAAGGCAAATGATCATAAGGATTTGACAGTTTAAGCACGAATTTGATAAAGACGTTTAAAATTTTAAAAGAGCATTTTGAGCACTAACAAACGGGGTCATTTGTTCCAATTACGGTTTATTATACAAGCCGTCATCAGTTTGACAGGTGATATTGATTTCAAAGTCTATTGATTTCAAAGTCCTAGCCTCAGATCCTGCACGGGATGGATGCAACAACAGATTTTGGTTGCCATTTCTCTCCTCAAACGCACTTCGACGCTTTGACAAATGATGCAACGATCTCTAAAAAATGAAATGATGGTACAATCTCTTTACATACAATATATTTATAGATTTTATTAAAAATAAATTATGTTTCATTATAGCGGGAAGGACAACCAAACCTAATATTACCTAACCTAATATTAAAAAAGGAGTAGGCTAAAGTGAAAACAAACACAGTAGTCTAAACGTTCTACCTTTTGGTTGTTTTTTCTGTCACTTTTTTCGTTTGATTTTGCCCGAAATCCGGTGATGAATGGTTGGATATGTGTAACACCACTTTCAAACTCTGTAACGCTCTGATACCAATTTGTAATGTACCTGACCATCAACCCCTCTGGACGGGCAAACACTACTATGCGGAACAACATCATACTCATACTTAATCATATAACATGCATTTAAACACAGAATTAAACACATTTAAACTCAGAGTAACCATAAGAATTACTGCAATCTTAAATGATCAATGACATTAACATTAATCCGTATGCACAATAGAATACATGATAATTATAAATACACAGACATGCATAAACATACTTAAAAACATCATCTGGTACTTATCTTTGAGATGGTGGTAATTCCATCAACCAGGTGCAGGCCTTCCACAAACCTCCCAGCCTTAGACCACACTGCTCCTCAAGCTCAACAGTGGGTCACCCCCGAGCTGGGACTAAGCTCCACCCCAAGGCAAGGAATCCTAGGCTAGGTCGAGGTTACATGGAAATCTGCACAAAATCACTGGAAGAATTCTTCCCGGGATGCCTTCTTATGCCCACTACTCATGGACTCTCATTCCCCACATGCCTATTCCGCCCGAGAGTATACACCTTCACAAGCACAATGCATCGGTGCTACACCTCCCTCTCCGAGTCTCGGCAACAAGCCGGATCAGGAAGTCTCAGAGCCCAAAGCTGGTGCTGGACACTCTTTGGAAGAAACCACTTCCCACCAAACTCTCCCACCTGGAGAGAGCTGCTCGCAGGCCTGACAACCTACCTCTTCCAATAACAATCACCTCCCTCACCTGGAGAGAGGTTATACACAGGCTCAGAATGAACTTACACTGGCCAGCAAGCCACGCACAGTCCATCACTGCACGACCCCAACAGTCCACTGGAAACACAAACACGAGCTTCCCAAAACTAGTGACAGATCGATGTTATATCATAACAAGGCTCAGCAATTACAGGACATTCGGTTTTCCCCAACCAAAAATACATGACAGATTCATGGTTATGGTTTCGGGACTGTGCAAGGTGTACAGAGATTCCACTCACAGGCTTGACGGTTTAGAACATAGGGTGTATCCGCTTTCCAGAACAAACACAGACTTTTCCCCGAAATCTACACAGGCTTCTGGTTCAGGGGGTGTACGGTTCAGAAGATGCACGAGGGTATCTCTGCAAAGGTCTGACCCATTCACACTCAGACGGTCGGGTAGCCTTGAGCAGGACTCCACACAGCAATCCACGGGAATGGAAGAGGAACCCCCAACACGGCTTGTTTCGACAGTTTTAATTGCATGCACATGGGTTGACACTTGTCACCCATGAAGCTCATTCCTTCACATTTGGAAGTCACTCGTCCTTCCAAGGAACTTAGGATAAAAACAATACATTTCACATGGATTTTGGAATAATATTAAAATATTATTCCCAAGACTTAAGCCCTTAGGCTTAGTCCCTAGGCTCCACACTTATCCCCCTCTTCCCACCTTCTAGCCCCTAATCCCTTGCCCACTCTATGGAAGCTTAGTCCCCCGTCACTCATTCATTGTGATCGGTCTGCACACGGCGGTGTTTATATTTTTATTAATATTTTGCATAGATACATATACAAAATCAGGCTCTTGGCCTTCAACACTTAGGCTCTCTGGCCTAATAATCACATAAGCCCACCAACTTATATAATCTTGGCTCACTAGCCTATAAAACATAATCACAATTCATTTCATAAACATGATTTACAACCGGGCTCGGCCTTGGGGACATTACAATATGCATATTTGAGTGGCTAAGTTTGTATAACCCGAGTGCCCCAGAGGTTTTTCAGCAGGCTGAATCCATTTATGCATTCAGAAATGCAATTTAAACATAAGAAAATAACGATTTTATCCAAATTTACATTACCGGATTCAGGCCAAAAAAACAAAAAGTAGAATGTTTAGCCAACACCCAAACAAACCATTTGCACGATTATAATAATAAATACATTATGTTCAATGTTGGACAGAGTTAGATGGAAGAAACTGGCTCATCTTCATATGGTGAGTCCCCACCATGTCATAGAATTGGCGGGGTTACCTATTCCAATTATGGTTTACCGTTTCAGCAATGAATTATCACAGTTATAATAATAGATACATCATATTCAATGTCGGTCAGTGTGGAAAAAACTGGGTGATTTCACATGGTGAGTCCCCACCATGTGATTGAATTGACAGGGTTATTTATTCCCATTGTTAGTACAGGGTTCAAAATATTTTCTTGAGTGGCAAGTTTTAGCTTTCGAGTTGACATTCTAAGAAAAAGGCACCACTAGAAATACACCTAGAGGAAGATTATGCTTTAACATCATCTGGATGAGTGGAAAGGGTATTAAAAAAGGGAATTAGGAATAAATTATGCAAAAAGAGCTTAAATTTGAGTTTCATGGGGCTTAAAAGGTACATACAAGAGATTCGCAAGTGAGTTTCAAAGGCTAAAATCAATGATTAGGGGCTGTGAACGAAGGCCAAAGGACTCAATTCCATGCATTTCATTGATGGAAAGAGATCAATGGCTAGGATTTGAGCGCATATCACCTCAAAATATCAATGGCTCAAGGTGCACTTCACATCCATAACTTGCGTGTGCATTAACGATTGTTGGGCATGCGATAGGGGTTTTGAAACCCGCTACATGTCTTGATGTCATTGGTTTCGCATGGTTAAACGAAATAAAGAAACCACTCATGAACTCATGCGATACCACTAGGTAGTATTTCGAAGCCTTGCGCATTGTGAGTTTGTTGTAATGCTAACGTAGAGGTGAGGTGGACCTATCATGAGCATCTAGATGGCCACCTAGACATGTTGTGGCCTAACATTTGACGAAGGATCGTTGCACAGTCATCTTGAGCCACCCATGCATCTCGACGAGGTTATTGATGATGCAGATACACATGGACCAAACAAAAGGTAGCAGACCTGTCAACTATGCCACATGTGCATCCACCTGGACCAATGACAAACTGCCACATGTCCGATGTACATTGATGATGTACATGATGTCATCCAAAATTTCGCACGACTTTTAGAATTATGTTAGACAACAAATAACAAATTTCCATGTGTCATCTAGATCATGTAATAAATTAATTAAATCGTGATTTTAATTGATTTTCCCTGTGTGAGAAGAACCAATACAAACATCAGAAGATCACAAAGCACGATTAATTAGTCCTATCTGAGGAAAATCATTATTAATTATTGTCATTTTGGATACAACTGACCGGAGATAAAATTATGTGCCATCTCTTGGGCACTCCATGATCTCATTTTAAGTACCACACTCAGATCCGATTAGTCATGAAGCCTCGTCAGATTGAGGTTCCACTAACACATTTCTATTCTATAAGAATGGGTCATAGATAGGTTTTTCACATTAACGAGTATCTCTTCTGTATTTGGATGCGTCTTTATTAGTTTTGTTCACATGGATGGTGATCCACCTGCAGGGGACTTCTCCCTTGATAAGATCTATCAACCATCCTAGCTTCAGATGTGTTGGAACTTCTGTCTATTCTTGCAAAGGGGAGGAAGGCCCCCTCTTATTGACCATGTCTCAAAAATAGTAGCAACATGTTATCTTGTAATCTATCATAAGGTGCAGCTGTATTTTTTGGACAACATCTGGTCGAGACAGAAGGAAGAGGACTCAGAGGCTGGATCTATGTTGCACCAGGCAATGAGGTAATTGTGGCTAAAAGGAAACTACTAATTTTTCCTCCTGACAATAATAAGCCTCAATTTTACAGAATCTGAAGGTGCCCAAATCAATAGCTCTATCCTAGGATCTCTTTTTTTCTAGTATTCCAGATATAAAAGAGTATGCAAAACATAAATATTTTAGCTAGAAATGGCAGAACAAAATGATATAACCAGAACAATACTGGAATAATACCTAAATAACACCAGAAAGAGCACCTTGATTAATGATATCAATGTTCACTTTCCTCTTTGAGGGGGAAACCTCCAACAAAGTAGAGCTCTATTACAATAATATCCAAGAAAAAACTTCTCATACCCTCTACTCCTATTTATACTAAATATGTCTATCAAAAAGAACAATCTAGAGTAAGATCCTTCTAGAAGCAGAAGCTTCTATTAGGTCTTCTTACATTTGACTTGTTCTTCCTTATTTCTAGGCATTATTAATATTGGCCTTTATTAGATGGAAGTATATTATTCTACCTACGTGAGGGGTTAGGGAGGTTAGGTCCCTAACATGTCCTCCCCCTTAAAAGTAGCCTTGTCCTCAAGGCTTGAGATGAGGAAATTGTTGTAAAATAGTAGTTGGTTCCCAAGTGGCATTTGCTGGAGTTGTATCTTTCCACTAGACTAACACTTCCTTGATGGTGCATTGATGCAGACGATGCTCACGCTGGTCCAAAACTGCTTGTGGATATAATCAGATGGATCCTTCTTCATCCAACTTGAGAAGGTTGGTTTGAGTTTGGTACTTAGTTCCAATCACCTTCTTTAAGCAGGAGACATGAAAAACAAGATGGAGCTTAGAATGACTGGGCAAAGCTAACTGATAGGCCACCTACCCCACACACTTGAGAATGGTATAAGGACCATAAAATTTGGGTGCCAGTTTTTTACAATGGTCAGCCTTGAGGGGATTTTTCTTATAAGGCTGCAGTCAAAGAAACACCTAGTCTCCTTCTGCAAATTGACGTTCAGAGCGACCTTGATTTTCCTGTTGCTTCATGTGATTCTGGGCCATGACCAAATTATCTATGAGGTTATGGAGAATATCCTCTCGAACTATAAGTGTTTGGTCAACCACCTGGACCTTCGAGACACTTGACAGGTATGAGAGAACTGAAGGTGGATTTTTTCCATATACTGCTTCAAAAGGAGTCATGCGGGTAGTTGTATGGTAAGAAGTGTTGAACCACCATTCAACTAGTGGTAACCATTGATCCCACTGAGTTTTCGTTTTTGATGAAAAACACCTCAAATATGTTTCCAAACAGTTGTTGACAACTTTAGTTTGACCATCATTCTGAGGATGATAAGTTGTGTTGAGATGCAATTGGGTGCCTTGTAGCTCGAACAGTTCTTGCCAAAAATTGTTGGTAAAAGTGGGGTCTCGATCAGAAAAAATAGAATGAGGCATGCTATGAAACTTGAAGACCCGATCCATGAAAATTTGAGCCACAATGGAGGTTGTAAATGGGTGTTAAAGAACACATAAATGAGCATACTTGGAAAGACGATCAACTACCACCATGATGATTGATTTAATGCTCGATTTAGGTAAGCCCACAATAAAATCCATAGAGATATCCCTCCAAATAGAAGGTGGAATCGGAATTGGTTGTAGTGTGCCAACATCTTTGACTGTTTCACCCTTGTTGCATTGAAAAACATCACATTCTGTGTTAAAAACCTGAATACTGAATACAAAATCACCACAATAGATATACAAGAACAATATGCAAAATCTCCTTTATTACCATCAAACCCTTGAGGTAGGGAAACACCATACAATGGATCCTATTATGGAAGGGATCCTCTCCTGTTCACTTGCCTCTTCGAGGGGGCATCCTCCTATTGAGCTACCATTCCAAATACAATACTTCTCTTCATATCTCATTACATTGCTTGAACCCCTTTATATAGTGCTACCATCACCTAAGAACATTCTAGAGGAGGGATCTTCTAGAAGTAGAACCTTCTAAGAAGTCCTCTTACATTTATTATATCTAGTTACCAATTTATTATATCTAACTACCATAGTGGGTCTTATTTAATAATATAGTGGACCTAGTCCACCTTACATTGAATGACCTCCACTATTATCACTATGGACCCTCTTGGCCCCCCCACTACCTCTCTAGCTACCTTACATTCCATCCTCCTTATGAAAGCGTTGTCCTTAACGCTTGATGTACAACCATATACCAGGGTCCCATGGATAATTGTGGACCATAATGCTGAAGAAGACTGAAGAACCAAGGTCCCATGTAGAAAGGAAATCCACCATGCTGAAGTAGTCCAACCACCATTGTAAGCCCGGGT
>SNQJ01S0030741.1:85567-99412 GCA_010110895.2 Picea sitchensis
TGTATGTGTATGATTGTTCATTTGTTCATTGCTTATTTACTCTGCAGTTATTGGATAATAATGCTTCATTGATATAACACTTGGATTATATGGTTAAATTGCTCTATTACTGATTCACCCCCCCTCTCAGTAATCCAACACTACCACTCAAAAGGGTACCAACAGGGGTTACAAGGATGGCCAACAAATGTGCACTTTAGTACCACTTGTATTTCCTACGTGTATGACTCCCCGACAGTGGGTTTATGCGTGTAATGACATATCTCTTTATCTTTAAGACGTCAGAATACGTCTCTACCTTGAAAAAAATTAACCCACAATTTGTTGCCAAGGAAAGTTCTATGATACCACTTGTAGTATTCCAGATATAAAAGAGTATACAAAACATAAATATTTTAGCTATAAATGGAAGAACACAATGATATAACTAGAACAATACCTGAATAATACCAGAATAATACTGGAATAACACCAGAAAGAACACCTTGATTAATGATAACAATGTTCAATTGCCTCTTCAAGGGGGAAACCTCTAGGTGAGCAGAGCTCTATTACAATAATATCCAAGACAAAAATTCTCATACCCTCTACTCCTATTTATACTAAATATGTCTATCCAAAAGAACAATCTAGAGGAAGATCCTTCTAGAAGCGAAAGCTTCTATTAGGTCTTCTTGCATTTGACTTATTCTTCCTTATTGCTAGGCCTTATTAATATTGGCCTTTATTACATGGAAGTATATTATTCTACCTACGTGAGGGGTTAGGGAGGTTAGGTCCCTAAAATTCTCATGGAAGGATCCAGACTAAGTTAGCTTTGGGGGTAAAATTCCTTCAATCAAAGGACCTTTTACCATATCAAAAGTGACTATTTCAATTTAGTTGGAATTTCTACTAGAAAGATATATAACTCTACAATCTAAAGAAGCACTATCAAGAAAATGTTAAAGTGATTTCAAAAAGAAAGAAGTGGTTTTCTTACAAGAAAGATCTATAAATAAACGATTAGACTCATTTCCTCATTATCAGTAGACAGAGAGAGAAAGTGTATCTGAACCTTAAAGTCAAGAGATCAACCCAGCGCCAACAAAAAGATAGATTAGGAGAGGGAAGCCATGGAAGCTGATAGGGATTCGATAATATTTTGTTGTATTACAATGTAAATCCCCATCTCTCTTCTTGTCCATTGTAATGAGTTATCTTCCATCTCTGTAATGCACTAAGATTATTAATAAAAGCTTCAACAACAACTTCTGGGCCATATATGTTGTAAATATGTATGTTCTTGATGGATGAGATTGATTTCATGGATTTTGACCAATATTAATTCCTACATTGTTTAGATTATTCATTTGTTTATAGAGTATCTGTTGTATGAATATATTGGAGCAATTCATTGTTGAAATGCATGTGATATAAATGTGAATGCATAATTGTACAACTACTGAATTCTTTAATGCTTGGTAAATTATTCTCCATTTAAATTATGGAAAGACTTATCCCTATTGGATACCTTACCTTTGCTCCTCTCTTTCCACACAATCGTTCATTCTTTATTCATGAAATTCTAGTGAAACATAGTGGAAATTGCCCCTGTCACATGCAAGCCCTGTTATCCCCATTTTTTGGATAACTAAGGAGATGATGTCTCGAGGCCCTCAAGTTGCAGATATGGAGTGTTGAGAGAATACATGACCAACAGTACGCTTTGCACAGATGGAAAACCCACTCACCACCATAGATGGTCACAGGTTTATAGATGGCATCCACCACACCAGTTGGCTTCCGAAAGATAGTGGGCCTTGCTCCATGACATACAAGTCAACATAATCCATTTGATTATGTTGTATCTTGGGTTTATCTAGATTTCATGATATGTGCTTGGACATTATGCCTTTTTCCCTGCCTCACCTTGGTGGTTGACATTGTTCCCTAGTAAGTGGTATTCTTTGGGGATGGGTTTGCTGCTGGGAAATCCATTGATTAGCCATCGTACCATTCCCGACCATACTTACCATTTTTCATCATTATTCCCCTATGTTTCCTTATCTCTTGAGATTTTAGGCTGTATTGATCCAAGAAGGGGTTTCCCCTCATTCTATGGGAAGAAGGGGCTAAAGGCCCAGAGGGGTTGGTGTTGGCTAAAAGATAAAATCCATATATGACCCTTCCAGATGATTCGCCCAGGTATCACCGAAGAAAGAAATAAAACACTTATCTTTGAAAGAAAGGGGACCCATAATATAACAAAGAAATGCTTGAAAGGTAGATTAAAGGATAGGAGGAATCATCATGAGCCGACCTATCATGTCCATGGATGTCTAGTGGTATGACATTGCCATTATTTGGTCACCATTCCAGGGAAGTGACTCTCAATTGCATGGCTAAGAGAAAGGGGGTCTCATCACGAGTCAAACTTCTCATTTATATTAGGCATTTATGGGTGACATTGCCACCATCTAGTCACCATGCTAGGGTAGTGACCTTCAATCTCTCCTTATGATAAAAAGAAAATATAAAAGAAAGAAAGATAAAAGGAAAATAATGGGCTTGGAAAAAGTTCACTGCGGATGAAGGTACCACACACCCTCTACAAAGGAACCCATGAATGAGAAACTACGACCCCTAGTATGTCATGAGCCCTATGCCCATTGAGTCTTGACACCATCCACCTCATACAATTTACATGGATTAGAGAGGGACCTCTTTGAGGCTCTCCTTGACCTAGGGCAAGACCTACCCAATAGGACACCTTGTCAACCCTCCCATACTTAATATTGACAAGTCACATAGTGTTTTTGAGCTATTAATTGTTTGATGTAGTAATATTTGATGCACATGATTAGATGGCTTGTTTATTGACCAGATCCACTTATCATGATGTTATGACTTGAGATCCTTGGAGGGCGTGTTCATTTGTCTTTGCAAGACCTAGATAGTGGACAGTTTTGGGAGAACAAGCCTAGCTTGGGCTTGCATGGGGCTACAAGCCCACAAGTTGGATGCCAGGGGCCCACATGCCAAATGAGAGAGAGATGATTTGGACGGCCTTGATAATCACTTAGATGACCTATCCAACCCATTGCATGCTAAACGATTTTCCTAGGAAGGGAAAGACGTCCCATTTTCTTGAATGACATCATGGTATTTGTGGTTTGGTCCTGGTGGTGAGGTGCCACTCACTTATACTTGGACATTCTGATGAGAAGGGGGTTTTCACGAAGAAATGATCCTCTAGATGCTTGACACATGGCCTTGGGAGGCCCTTCCATCCTTCGTCAACTCCAACCACCTCTTCAAAGTGGAAAAACGTCCCCTAAACGGGTGACATCATCATTAATTAGGGTTTAATTTGTGCAAAAGATGACATTTTAAGTGAATTGTTTAATATTATTGTGTTAAGGGGGAAATATTAGGGTTGTGGACCCCTAATCTTGTGTTTTACTCCTTATTTTGTGGACAAGCCATGTTGGCTAATTTTTGTAAAATAGAGATCATAAGATCTCATTTCAAATCATAACTTTCCTCTCACGAGAGGTATTGGTCTGAAATTTTAGGCCTCTTTGGATATTTTATCTCTTGTGCACTTGTGTATGGCTGAAATTTTGAATGGTTAATGGAAGAAGTGATGCACTAGCCTTGGAAGGTTACTTTCTAGCTCTTGTGGTGGATTATCTTAGCATCTCTCTTGATTTTGGTATGGTTTTTACTCTGTTGATATTATTTTATTCAAGTCAAGTATTGTTGTGCTAGGAGCTAGGTGGGAAGTATAAGGGCATACTCCCCCACCATAGTCTTCACCATTCTTGCTTCATTTTATTTCTTCATCTCATTGACAAGGGTTTGCTAAGAGAAATATAAGGGCATACACCCTCTTAGCTTAAACCCTAGTTTAGAGAAACTTTCCTTGGGAAGTAAAAGGGCTTACACCCCCAAGGAGGTAGCTTCTATAAGCTCCTTGAGACTCCATCAAACCAATAGTAAAGGAACTAGTCATATTTTTATTGCATTGGAGATATAAATCGTTGCCTTGGGAAACGTAATCTTGGACCTTTTGAAAGTTCTCTCTCTTGAAGTTGTTTTATCTCATTGATATGAGTAATTCTCCACTAGGGCATCCCCTCTCTCCCAACACTCTAATTTATGTTACAAATTTTAACATATAGCCATTAGCGCTACATAAACCTAGTTACTTACCCTCTCATAATTCCTAAACTAACCCTAGACTAGCTCTCTAACTTTGCTCACTTACTGTACTAACCAAGGCACAATTTTGAGGAAGTTCTTGGCACCTTTTTATGGTTATTTTTTCTGTTTTTAACTACTGAATGATACAGCCATAAGGCTGCAATTTTCTGCAGAAAATTACTTGTTATAACAGCCATCTAAGCTACCTCTTTAAGTGCTCATTTTCATCCTATAGTCATTTCTAAGTTTGATGTTGATTTATCTAACTAGTCTAGATATTTACATGCTAATTTTTGGATGTTTTACTTGCTGATATAAGATGATATATACTACTGTAAATTAGGGACAACAATATTAACTCGTTGATCCAACTAACATATACTATTGCAAAGTGTGTTTCCTTGTGTCTCGAGCAGGTACAATCATCCAGAGAAGCACTATACTTGTGGGGAAACCTTTACTTGACTTATAAAGAATATTTTTCTACTCTTCATCCCATTCTTACTTGAACTCTAGGGGATTCATTTCCACTTCCCTCCTTATTCATCTCAGTTCCCCTAGGGTCACTGGGATTGCCTCCCTAGAGTGACCTAGTTACCCTCTAAGTGTGGGATCTACATCGAGGAGACATTGGGTTGAGGATTCCCATAGTTATAGAACTTGTTCCCTGGTTGGGTCGGGATTTTCCCAACCTACAACTTGTTCCATAACATTTTGGTGTCATTGACGGGGAGGGTTTTGAATCCTCTTTGTACCCTAATGACACTTTGGTAAGTTATCCCAAAGCCTTTCCCTTAGCTTTCCTGGTGACTCCACCCAAGGAACATTCCCTTTCCACCCTTCTTGATGAGCTCATCTTGAATCTCATCTGGCGACTCCACCTTCCAAGAATCCTTCTTTCCCCTTCCCTTTTTTCCCCTTTCCATCCTTTGATGAGCATTAGTCTCATCTGGGGACTCCATTGAGGCTCTACCCTAAGTGATGGAACCATGGCCTCACGAGACTTACCATGGGCATTCCATAATGTGTATCCTTCTCCTGATGTTCATAATGTCCTTGGCTACCCAAACCATTGCCCAACATAATGGAGAGCAAATTCCCCCAAATTTGATGGTAATCCATGCTCATCTATTACACACATCACCGACTTTGTTGAATTTCTTGATTGGTATAGTTTGGAGGAGGAAGATGAACTGTCAAAGTCATTCTTGATATCATTGAATGAGAAAAAAGAAAATCCATTAAGAACAACAACCCTAAGGGTTTGACCATCCTTGTACATACATTTCTCAATCATTTCAGACCACAATCTCAGCAAGTGGAATACATCATTCAATACCTTGAGGATGTCTTTTGGGAGATATCCTATCCATTAGAGCTAATTGATGAGTTGTTGGGATTTTCGTTTCAAGAAGATATCCATCCAGATGAGGAAAACTATGACGAACCACAAACCCTTGACGGATTTCCACCAACCCAAGATGAATACTCTATGGATGAGGACTTTTCTTTTTATCCTTTCCACTACTTATTGAGGGTAAAGCCCCTCATGATGAAAAGGCCTCGGAGCAATAGGATTATGAAGGAACTTGCTAAGAAGAAAAGGATCATTCCCATGAAGTGAAGAAATAATCTTGATGAAGCGCAACATGCTGGGGCATCATTTTCTTTGCTCCTTCTTGATGAGGATGAGTTCATCCAAACTTTTCCTCCTCCTATGCACGAAGATGAAGAAACAATTAGCCTCAATGATATAGATGATATTATGCAAGACCCCTCCGACATGGTCGATCTACATATTGATGATTTCATATAGGTTGGGAGATGTAAATGGGATGTGATTTTAATCAATATTGATAGAGATCCTAGTTACGACATTGAGGGTAGCTCTCAAGCAGAGGGGGTTGAGTTTTCATCATCAAAAGAGTGGTCCTCATATGTATATGATTTGGATTTTTGGTAGCTTGGTGATGATATGGTTACATATTTGTTCCACCCATTCGAGGATGACTTGCCACAACATACTCAGAGTAATCTTCAAACATCCTTTGATGCATACTATTTTGAGGATTTAGATTTGTTTTATAAGAACTTACAACTGTTGTGCTCAGATTTTGAGGAATACTAGGACGTGGCCATATCAGAGAAGTCAAAGGTTCATTCTTCAAAGTGGAAGTATTTTCATCTTGGATATTTCCATGGAGATTCACAGGGGAAGAGGAGATGTTTTTCTACACCTGAGACTATTCCTTACCTCTTACCCTCTTCGCCAAGAGACCATGCAGTATTCTTCCAATCTCTCATTTCCTCTCAGTCATCGACAAGTAGTGAGTCTTTGTGCATCAATGAAGATAATCCTTCGTATACATATGGTATCCCACTTAAAAGATGGATTGATCAGTCTTGTGGCTACACTTTCAGGCAGGGTGATCGAGTTGATGGTTTCTCTTTCCAAATGATTTCCTCCTTCCCACCCATCTTCATGAGTTTTATTTCATGATCGATTATATGTGTATTTATACTCATGATTATTATGTGCTTAAATTGTCTTTGTTGTATTATATGATTAAGCATAGGGGGAGATAATTTGATGAGATGATCAAATGGTTTCACTGGTTGTATGACTTCACCTCACATCATCTAGGATGTGATATTTAGGGCCCCAAGGCCCTAGGTAAGTAGTTTGATGTTTACTTGCAGGCACATGTATACCAAGAGATGTTGTGGTTCTCATGCACTCTACGACGAGCACATGTCCCCAAGTAGGAGCCATATATTATCCCAATTTTGTGGATAACTAAGGAGAGGATGTCTCGAGGCCCTTAGGTTGCAGATATGGAGTCTCGAGAGACTATATGACCAGCAGTACGCTTTGCAAAGATGGAAAACCCACTCACCATCACAGATGGTCACAGGTTTATAGATGGAATCCACCACACCAGTTGGCTTTCGGAAGGTAGTGGGCCTTTCTCCATGAGGTACAAGTCAGTATTATGGTGAGAATCATTTCAATACCTAATCCATTTGATTATGTTGTATCTTGGGTTGCTCTATATTTCATGATATGTGCTTGGACATTATGCCTTTTTCCCTGCTTCACCTTGGTGGTTGACATTGTTCCCTAGTAAGTGGTCTTCTTTGGGGATGGGTTTGCTGCTGGGAAATCCCTTGATTAGCCATCGTACCATTCCTGACCATACTTATCATTTTTCATCATTATTCCCCTCCGTTTCCTTATCTCTTAGGATTTTAGGGTGTATTGACCCAAGAAGGGGTTGTCCCTCATTCCATGGGAAGAAGGGGCTAAAGGACCAGAGGGGTTGGTGTTGGGTAAAAGATAAAATCCATATATGAACCTTCCAGATGCTTCTCCCATGGATCACCCAAAAAAGAAATAAAACACTTATCTTTGAAATAAAAGGGACCCATAATATAACAAAGAAATGCATGAAAGGTAGATTAAAGGATAGGAGGTCTCATCACGAGATGACCTATCATGCCCATGGATGTCTAGTGGTATGTAATTTTCATTATCTGGTCACCACGCCAGGGAAGTGACTCTCAGTTGCATGGATGAGAGAAAGGGGGTCTCATCACGAGCCAACCTTCTCATTTCCATTAGGAATTTGTGGGTGACATTTCCACCATCTGGTCACCACGCCAGGGAAGTGACCTTCAATCTCTCCTTGTGATAAAAAGAAAATATAAAAGAAAGAAAGATAAAAGGAAAATAATGGGCTTGGAAAACGTGCATTGCGGACAAAGGTACCACACACCCTATACAAAGACATCCATGAATGAGCCACTACGACCCCTAGTATGTCATGAGCCCTATTCCCATTGAGTCTTGACCTCATCCACCTCATACAATTTACATGGCTTAGAGAGGGATCTCTTGGAGTCTTTCCTTGACCTAGGGCAAGACCTACCCAATAGGACACCTCCTCAACCCTCCCATACTTAAGCTTGGCAAGTTGCATAACGTCTTTGAGCTGTTAATTGTTTGATATCGTAATATTTGATGCACATGCTTAGATGGCTTGTTTATTGACTGGATCCACTTATCATGATGTTATGACTTGAGATCCTTGGAGGGAATGTTCATTTATCTTTGCAGGACCTAGATATTGGACAATTTTGGGAGAACAAGCCTAGCTTGGGCTTCCATGGGGCTACAAGCCCACATGTTGGATGCTAGGGGCCTGCATTCCAGATGAGAGAGAGATGTTTTGGAAGGCCTTGATAATGACTTGGATGACCTATCCCACCCATTGCATGGTAAACGATTTTCCTAGGAAGGGAAAGACATCCCATTTTCTTGCATGACGCCATGGTATTGGGGGTTTGGCCCTGGTGGTGAGGTGCCACTCACTTACACTTGGACGTTCCGATGAGAAGGGGGTTTTCACCAAGAAAGGATCCTCTAGATGCTTGACACATGGCCTTGAGATGCATTTCCATCCTTCTTCATCTCCAATGACCTATTCAAAGTGGAAAAACGTCCCTTAAAGGGGTGACATCATCCTTAATTAGGGTTTAATTTGTGCAAAAGATGACATTTTAAGTGAATTGTTTAATATTACTGTGTTAAGAGGGAAATATTAGGGTTGTTGACCCCTAATATTGTGTTTTACTCCTTATTTTGTGGACAAGCCACGTTGGCTATCTTTTTGTATAAATAGAGATCATAAGATCTCATTTCAAATCATAACTTTACTCTCACAAGAAGTATTGGTATGAAATTTTCGGCCTATTTGGCTATTTTAGCTCTTGCGCACTTGTGTATGGATGGAATTTTGAATGGTTAATGGAAGAAGAGATGTGCTAGCCTTGGAAGGTTACTTTCTAGCTCTTGTGGTGGATTATCTTAGCATGTCTCTTGATTTTGGTATGATTTTTACTCTCTTGCTATCATTTATTCAAGTCAAGTATTGTTATGCTAGGATCTAGGTGGGAAGTATAAGGGCATATACCCCCACCATAGTCTTCACCATTCTTGCTTCATTTTATTGCTTCATCTCATTGACAAGGGTTTGCTAAGAGAAGTATAAGGGCATACACCCTCTTAGCTTAAACCCTAGTTTAGAGAAAATTGCCTTGGAAAGTAAAAGGGATTACACCACCAAGGAGGTAGCTTCTATAATCTCCTTGAGACTCCATTAACCCAATAGTAAAGACACTAGTCATATTTTTATTGCATTGGCTATATAAATCATTGCCTTGGGAAACATAATCTTGGACCTTTTGAAAGTTCTCTCGCTTGAAGTTGTTTTATCTCATTGAGAGGAGTCATTCCCCACTAGGGCATCCCCTCTCTCCCAACACTCTAGTTTATGTTTCAAATTTTAGCCTATATCCATTAGGGATTCATAACCCTAGCTACTAACTCTCTCATAATTCCTAAACTAACCCTAGACTAGCTCTCTAACTTTGCTCACTTACTCTACTAACCAGGGCACACTTTTGAGGAAGTTCTTGGCACCTTTTGATGGCTAATTTTTCTGTTGTTAACTATTGAATTCTACATCCATAAGGCTGCAATTTTCTACAGAAAAAAACTTGTTATAATGGCCATCTAAGCTACCTCTTTAAGTTCTCATTTTCATCCTATAGTCATTGCTAAGTTTGATGTTGATTTACCTAACTAGTCTAGATATTTACATGCTAATTTTTGGATTTTTTACTTGTTGATATAAGATGATATATACTTCTGTAAATTAGGGACAACAAGATTAACTTGGTGATCCAACTAACATATACTATTTGAAAGTGTGTTTCCTTGTGTCTTGGGAAGGTACAATCTTCCAAAGAAGCACTATACTTGTGGGGCTGCCTTTACTTGACTTACATGGCATCTTTTTCTACCCTTCATCCCATTCATACTTGACTGCTAGGGGCTTATTTTCCACTTCCCTTATTATCCATCTTAATCCCCCTAGGGTCACTGAGATCGCCTCCCTAGATTGACCCAGTCACCCTCTAAGTGCGGGACCTACATCGAGGTGACATTGGGTGTAGGATTCCCATAGTTATAACACTTGTTCCCTGGTTGGGTTGAGATTTTCCCAACCGGCAACTTGTGCCATAACAAGCCCAATATTCATGTATGTAATGTTAATGAGGTGTGGGGAGAGAATAATTATGCATATCACCACTGGGAAAGCAAGGTAACCTTAAAATTCATTTTTGAATTTTGGTTTGAAAAATCCTTGGCATCGGAACATCTCGAGGACTAAAACCAATTAAAAGTTACTGTACTTCCCAACAACTCATCATCAATTTGAGAGGTGATAATAATTTCAAATCCCTACCCTACATGTGATGGGATGCAACAACACCTTTTGTGTTCCATTTCTCTCATGAAACACACTTGGACGCTTTGACAATGATGGAACGATCTATGGAAAATGAAATGAAAGGATGGTACAATGTATCTAAAGATGTTACTAAGAGTAAATTAATGTTTCATTATGGCGTTAAGGTCAACTGAATCTGATATTAAAAATTTCAATGAGTTGCCATGATTATAATAATAGATATATCATCTTCAAAGTAAGAGGACAATCAAACCATAAACTTAATATTAAAAAGAACACCATAATAAAAGGAGCCATGAGTAAAAGTTTTGTTATTTATATATAACAATAGTAAAGTTGTTCATAATTGCTTCTTAAAAAAGTTTTAATGTAGTAGTGAGATTGTAATTAGTATATGTTTTGAGGTTTTGATATTTATGAATCTTTATGTGGCATCCAAAATATTGTTTTCAACCAATTTCTGCACATCTTGGATTGAATTTGACTTTTATATTCATATGAAGTGAGTCAATAATGGGACAAACTTAAATGTTTTAATGAGTTTATTTTTTTCAATGAGGAAAAAATCTACATACACTCATTTTTTTTTTTTAATTCTAGTGATCTAAATGGGACAAGATCCCTAGTTGGAAAGTTCTATGGTTGAAACTATAACTTGTAAAATTCCTACTAAACTTAGAGAAGAATTTCCACTGGAAAATAATTAAGGTTGTCCACTTATTAGCTTAATCTGTTTCTTATTATACCTCTGAAAATATCAAAATCTTTGATTAGTTATCTACTTTTTTATATTACAACATACAAATTTTATCTTTAAGAAAAATTAAAATAATAATCTTATAAGAACTAGTAATAGTATTCTAGAAGAGATAAAAAGTAGTGTCCTCTATAGATATGAATATTATTATTGATTTGTTAACACAACATATTATTGGTTAACACTTAAATTATATACCAAGTGCTGCATGACAGTGTAGTCCCTGCCAGGTTGAATTGGGAATAAATGCACAGGGACGGGGAAAAAGTAGCGGAGGCAGATGGAAACTACAGCAGAGACGTGACAAGCAACATGAAGCACAGGTGGTATCCATACAGTAAATGACACGTGGCCTCTAGAGTCCCATTTAATTTTTGAAACTATACAATCCATCTTGCTATGTTCGAAATTTTCATTCTTTCCAGTATTCTGACTTGCTATGTTAAAAAATTTCATTCCTACATTGCATGTTTTATCTCTTCAATGTATACTTTCAACTGGTTATAGTTAAGTACAATTTCCATAGACCATCTGGCTTGTATGTCTCTATATGTTCCAGGAAAAAAAGAGTTATATGCATAGCAGGAGAAAAAGATATGCATGAGAAAAAGATAATTCAAATTAAATAAACACAATTTCTTGACATTCAGCATAGTTGAAGATAAAAATTTATGAGCACATAAATATAAAAGGAGGTAAAAAATAGTTTTATTTGAAATAAATCAAAAAATAATATTGTCTGTTACATATTCCTGGAAATTTAAATGCATTTGTCATATAGACTGGGATTGGGGCTCCCGCGTACCATAAGAGAAATATGTACAAGAAATAGGACCATGGAAAGAAGAAGTGGGCGATGGTAGAGTGTAATACCTGAAAAGAAGAAATTGGAAGGTATCCATCTTTGGCTAGACATTTCTATGTAAAAAGGTGGAATAATTGGATTGATAAACAAAGAAGGAAGTGATCATTATAGACTTACAGTGATGGTACATATCACCCCTTTTTCTATTTGCTTGATGATGCCTTTTTATTGTTGTCATCGACGACTACTGGAATCGTGCCAACTGCCCGTGTCCTTTTGTTGGCGATCTGATTCAATTCCCTTTTGACCCATTCTTCAATGTAGCTTCTCAAGGGGGCGACATTGATCTCATTCTAGATTTTTATGTTGAAAAGTTCCTTTTCTAATTCCCTTAGATCGATAGAAAGATTACGCAGAGCCTGATCAATTTCTTCATTCTGTACTGAATAGTCGACTAGCCAATTGTCCACGTCATCTTCACCATATTCAAGGATAATGTAAAATTTTTCTAAAGACAACGCCTTAAAAATATCAACTTTTTTATTGAAGGCTTGATTATTTAAGGGAAATGAGTTGACGATTAACTTGGGGTCTTGGACCTCGTCGGTCCTTCCGGCTAAGTCTCTTTCGGTCAACTTTGTGAATAATTTTTCTTTTTTTGATATGGCTTGTTCACATGATTGGACAATGAGATGCATGTTATTCACTTTCTCTTTCCAACATGCATTTAATTGAGTGATCCAATTTTTGGAGGGGAGATATTTTTGTCTTCTTCTCGTTTTTGTCATGTTCTCTACATGGGTGCCAAAAGGGAGGACCGTGTCTAAATATAAAAATTCTTCATTTTTTAAATCTGCCTGTAAATGTTCGAGCAAAGTATGTGCCCTCGTTCCAAGGGAATCCATACTTTTTGATGTTTCCCAGGCCTCAGTAATCAGTTCCATTCTTTTCTTGATATTATTCTCCACATATCCTCTACACAATGCGAGGAGGATGGAGGATCCTTTTAACTTGGCCGCAGGGGTGGTAGGCATGGCTATTTCCAAAGGACTGGAAAGCAATGGCATAAGAATCAAAGCTTCCTCCAATTCCTTGACTCGGTCCTTCAGTATGGCATTCTTGGCCTCAATGCCTCCAATGGAATAATCAAGACCATCTCAGGTTTCTTTATGAAGTTGATAGATTTGGGACGACCACATTTTCGCAAGGTTAACCTCTAAACGAGATTTTCCTTTCTTATTTTTTACATCTCTATTTTCAATAATTAATTTTTTAGACTCGCTGTAAAAAACAACGCTCTCGAATACGAAGGATTCATCTTCGTAAAAAAATTTGGTATCAACAATGTCCATTTTGAGACTATGTTGGATCACGTCTTCGGGCTGATCAAGGTTGTGAAATACGCTATCCAGATCAGTCTCAAGTTCCATGTTCTCACTCTCAATTTCGGGATCTTCCGCCTTCCCTCCAATTTTTTTTCTCTTCTTCTCCACGGGAAGCTTGTGAGAACTATCAATTTTAGGGTGAGGAGGGTTGTTATCTCCTACTTCGTTTGAATAATTATGGGTTGCTTTATTACTGTGGTGGGCCGTTGGAGTGATGCTCCAAGATGTTGTACTTTTGGGAGTGCTATCCGAAGATGTTAAATTTTTAATTAAAATAATGTACCAAGGCAAGTGTTTCTCTTCCCTAGGCGCCTAAGGGGAGAAATTGCCGAAATTGGGTCTTAGTCAAATTAATTTGTGAGATGCAAATTAAAAGATAACTTTATGATTGAA
>SNQJ01S0030741.1:99422-134927 GCA_010110895.2 Picea sitchensis
GAAACACCAGGCTGTAGCATATGCTGATGCTGAAACACCACTGTGAGCAGATGCTGAAACACCGCTGTAGCATATGCTGAAATAGTGCTGAAACTGAGTTTGGCATTTAAATTTGGTAGAAAATTCAGTGAGACTGAAACTGGATGGGATTTTGAAAAATTAACAGAAGATTGAACACTCTTCTCACCAGGGAATTTTCCATGTTGCTTGTACAATTCAGTGGTGCTTTGCAATGTGTCTAGGCCACCGACATCAGAAGCATGAGTGTTGTCGCCAATGTCTTTGTTTTCGCTCAAGTGTTTCTGAAAAAAAGAATTGTCGAGGCCAACTGTAAGTAAATGTTCTAATATTTTTTTATTAGGGTCAAACCCTCTTAGCCTTTCAACATATCTTAGGTTCAAGTTTTTGAAATTGGTTGCAAATCCATCAATTTTGTTGACGTTCCTCAACACAAAGTCTCTGACTTTCCAAGGCAGAGGAATGAACTGTTTTTTTCTCTTCTCATGGAATAGATGCAACCATTAGTTGTATTTCCTTGCTATTTCTGTAACAAACATTTTGTCTGTAATGTGACATGGAAGGAGAGCAGGTTTTTCCTTGGAGCCAAAAATCCTTATCACACCATAATTATTCATTTTTTCAAGTGGCCCCTTCCTATCCAAAAACTTGGTTTCCTGGTCAGATATGCGGGGAGCATCTTCTCCTAATAATAAAACTTTGAAAACATAGATAAAGTCATTAAAAACCTCATAAAAACAGTGGGAGGCCTTTTTGCTTCCACAAGGCCTGGTACTAGAAGGTTACTGGGTTGATTTCCCAGTTTACCTTCTTGGACAGAGACAATTTTGGAAACTGACAGCAATGCGCTATCGCAAAAACCAAGTAGGATGACATATAAAATTTCTTCTCCTTTTTGAAGCTTGACAATTGGGAACAGATTTCATGGGAAATTAACTTCCCCAAATAAAAAATGGCATGTTCCTTGATTGTGAAATAAAAAATATAAAGAACCATGTGGGAAATAGTTGTTGTGGATTCCTGTCTCGTTATTCTTGTAAACAACCAGGCAATTTACCATAATGGATTTTTAAATGAACTAATATGCAAGTTTGTGATATCTTCAGGAACTGCCATCGGGTCTTCCAAGAACTTGGGCAAGAGGTCCAACCCATTATTATTCTTTCTTAGGAATTGCTTGGAGTCTTCTCCTCTGAACGTCAATGTTGGCTCCACCAATATTAACATCTCACGAAAGACCTGAGGTGACAAAGAAATAGAAGAGTGGTCCCGTAGTGGAATAATTATTTGGCCTAAAATATATTTATCAGTGTACCAGAGACCAGCTCCTTACAATCAAAAACTTTAGGGACACAGCTTGCATGAGAAATCCTCGAGGTCCAAATTATTTTGTTCTGGGCGCAAGGGGATGAGTAGTAAGAATATGATGACCTGGACCACTGGAAGTTCTAGTCCTCACGCCCGAAGATGTTCACTATATATTCACAAAAATTATTTCGAGCTGGTACCATAAGTTTATGAGAATGTCTGTTTTCTCCAGACGATGCTTGAAATGAACAGTTGGAGAGGATAATATAACCCTCCGCAAATGTTGGTTCAATGTGTGTGAATGGGAAATATCCTCGATCCTTTCACTCATTAATGAAAATATCTATGGGTGTTGCATGATGAGTTGTTAGCAGTAAGGATTACTTATTTCATACTTAGAAGTGCGAAGGTGGCGGGTACGATGAAGAGAAATTAAGGATTGGAGGTTTCGTGAACGCACCAACCCGACGACGTGCAAACAACATTCCATGATGTTTGAAATTAACACTTGGAAGGGATAATATAACCCTCCACAAATATTGGTTTAATGTGCATTAATGGGAGATATCCTCGAGCCTTTCACTCATAAATGACAATCTATATGATTCCTACATGATGAGCTGTTAGCATTAAAGATTACTAATTGCATATTTAGAAATAAGACCTTATATGTGTGTGTGTGTGTGTGTGTGTGTGTGTGTTTATACACAATTTATTATTATAAACAACTGCGAACGTGACGAAGACGAGGAAGAGAAAGTATGGAATGGCCAAGTATGAAAAGTGGTCAAATGAGATTCAAAATAGGGTTACAGGGGATACTCAGGAGAGGTGAGTGTCTGACGGTCAAATTGCATGTCTCAGAATTTTTGACTGCAAAATGCGTAAAACGGAAGAGGGCATGATGGGGCAGTTCAGCGGTCGGTTTGTAAATTTGCAGAATTCCGGGAAAGTTTCTAAGTATGGAATAGGGAAACGGTTGGTCAAACTCATTTTCAGAATTAAGGATTGAAGATTTCGTGAATGGGCCAACTCGATGACGCGTGAACAACATTCCATGATGTTTGAAATTAACACTCGGAAGGGATAATATAACCCCCCAGAAATCTTGGTTTAATGCGTATTAATGGGATATCTCCTCAAATCTTAGTTTAGCATTAAAGCTTGCTAATTGCATACTTAGAAATAAGACCTTATACATACATACATACATACATATATATATATATATATATATATATATATATATAATTATGTTTTTATAAACAATCTTTTTTATTATAAATAATACTCTTATATATATATATATATATAAGTATGAAAATAGGTCAGACGGGCTTGAAAGTAGGGTTGCAAGGAATACAGAGGAGAGGTGAGCACCCGACGGTCAAATTATATGTCTTTATAATATATATATATGTGTGTGTGTGTGTGTGTGTTTATAAACACTTTTTTATTATAAAAAACTACGAAGGTGATGGGGACGAGGAAGAGCAAGTAAGGAATGGTCAAGTATGAAAAGAGGTCAGACGGGTTTCAAAATAGGGTTACAGGGGATTCTCAGGAGAGGTGAGGGACTGACGGTCAAATTGTATGCCTTGGAAATTTTGACTACAAAAAGTGTAAAAGGGAAGAGTGCACGATGGGGAAATCTAGCGACTGATTTGTATATTTGCAGAATTCGGGGTGTTGTTTGCCAGTCACGGAACAATGGAAGGGAAATCTTCAGCTCGCCTGTCCAGGAACCCACAATCTAAAAAGTGGCTAATTATGGAATAGGGAAACGGTCGGTTGGACTCATTTTCACTAATATATTGAAATTTGTAATAGATATCCCATTACCTGGCAATATCTTTTCTACATGTATATCGCAAAATTTCGGGTGTTGTTTGCAGATCATGAAACAATGCAAGGGAAATCTTGAACCCGCCTATCCAGGAACCTGCAAGAGAAAAAGTCGATAAGTATGGAATAGGGAAATGGTCGGTGGAATTCATTTTCTCTAATATATTGATATTTGTAATAGATATCCCATTACCTGGAAGGATATTTTATGCATGTTTCTGGACAAGTTATGGAGGGAAATTTATTATGACAGTCTCCTCGAGGCATGGTGAGATATCAACATTAAACCTCAGTTATTGCATACTTGGAAAGAAGTGCGAAGGTGGCGGGAGAAAGAAACAATGATTAGGAATTGGATATTTCGTGAACCCTCCTGTTGGTCCTAAGGTCTACACCTGACCGCTAAAGGGAAAAGCTAGGCCACCTATCAGTTTAGAATGATTGTTTCTTTTAATTTTTGTTGCTTGGTCAGAGGGTTATTCTATCAAGACAAAGGAAAGGTTGGATTGGAAAAATGATAAGGATGAGGGTCATCCTTGGTTGGTGGCACACTAATGACAAACCAGTGAAATAATAGAAAACAAAGGAAAACAACAAACTACTCAATGAATAATTTGTTGCAAGAAGTTCAATACTTAAAATATCATTTCAAGACATTAAATGTGTATCAAGACACAATTACTCCTTCAGTTTGCAATAAAAGAAAATCTTCACCAAGCATTAGCTGTTTTCACAGGTTGTATATCAATAAAGACAAGTTACACAATAGATGAAAGGAAATGACATGTACTTTGCACAAATCAAAAACTGCATTCAAGATAAGATAAAAACACATGAAGATTTGAACGAAACACTGTCATCAAGAGTATGGTCACCAGGTAGAGAGCTATAATCCATGCATAGAACGGGTCCAACCAGTATGATGTAGTGCTATTATTTCCCAAAACATCTGACCCTCAAAACATTCAAAGACCCCCTATTTAACAGAGTTGTAGAGGTTCTCGTCCTTAGGGGACAGAGACCTAATTTTAGGTAATTGTTTATAGAACAAATTATTAAATTCACTAAGACACTAGACTTAATCAACAAGAGTGGTTCTTATCACACACAGAAGACCACTCTTGTATCTAATATAAGAAAATATTGGAATTAATCAACTAAAAACTACTACTGTCTCTGATACAGAACTGATGCATGCGCTGGAGGAACTAACTTGGCAGAAAATATGCCTTGGAGTGACAGAAAATAGCTCTATGTTGAGTAATGGCATGCCTGTGAGATGTTGGAGGCTACTGAAGACAACTGGCTACATAAGAATATCTCTGCTTGAGGAAGAGGTAGTTTTATGAAGTGTTCTGGAACCAATCTGTGTCGACCTATGACTAAGACTTAACTCTCTGTCTGTCTCTGAGATTTCGGAACATAAGCGCACTTCGTCTCGATTGTAACTGACCCTTCTCCTTGCTTTCACTGTGATGACTTGGTCGTGAACATGAATACGTGGAGGTGAGCATCCAATATGAAGACATGATGCATGGAGGTGGATGACGTGGATGTAGATGAAGTGGAGGTGAGTGGAGGTGACGCAGTGACCCGATGTCATTTAAGCATGTGATTGCAAAAGTTGTTGAAGGTGGTTTGGGTCCACATCGCTCTAGCCCCTACAATAACCCACAAGCTACCATGCACCCTTCCAACAATACCATGCTTTCAATTGCGGGACCGCTTTGGAAAATTAACATTTGAGCAGTTTACGTACCCGCAATGAAGTGTGGTCGTCGATCTGATTGGAATATGTGATCCAAGTGATATTTACCTGCTGCAAGGATCAACGGTTCTTGTTGATTTGAGATCAATGGTTTGCGATCACTTCCAGAGTTCAGGCTTCGGGCCTCTTCAATGCATAGTTCTTACCATCCTCTGGAGTGCTGCATTTAGGAAGTGAGGGATCTATCTCCACATGGCCTTTGGATCTGGATGGTCCAAATTTACTTTGGGAGTTCGAGATTCGAGAGTTTTCATCTACTTGCTCGCGCAATCCTCTGAAGTGTCATATATACGAAGAGGGAAATCTATCACTGCGTTTGCTTGCTGATGGACGGTCCAAATTCACTTTGGGACTTCGGGTGTTCAGGATTTGGGATTTTGTAAATGTTGTGCTTGGAAATCTCCTAGAGTGCTAAGTCTCTAAAGTGTCATATATACGAAGAGGGAAATCTATCACTGCGTTTCCTTGCTGATGGACGGTCCAGATTCACTTCGGGACTTCGGGTGTTCGAGATTCAGGATTTTGTAAATGTTGTGCTTGGAAATATCCCAGAGTGCTAAGTCTCCGAAGTGAAAGATCTGTCGCCGCATGTCCTTGTTGATGGATGGTCTAGATTCACTTTGGGAGTTTTGGATTGTGAGGCATGAAGTTATCCCGGAGTAGTATGGGCCCGGAGTGACGTGGCAGGCTCTCGGAACTTCGAGACTTCGGCTCTTCGGGACTTCGGGTAATTCTTGCTCTAGTGCCTCGCAAACCTTCCGGAGTGCTAAGTCTCTGAAGTGAAATATCTGTCGCCATGTGTCCTTTCTTATGGATGGTTCATATTCACTTCGAGACTTCAGGTGTTCAGGCTCTTCGGGACTTCGAGTAATTCTTTTTCTTCAGGTAATTCTTGATGTTAAACCTCGTGCAATTTCTACACTCTGAATACACGAAAATCGTCGATCTAATTGGCCTGATGGATCACCACCGTTGAAATTTAACCTGTCTATTCCCACAATCTAAGTCCAAAATTGACCACTCTGTATTGTTGCGTTTAACCACGGGCATTTCCTGTGCATACAAAAAGGCTTGGTCGACCTACTGTGAGCTCAATCAATGGAAAACATGATGACAAGCATTCTAAACTATATACGGCATGTATTTATCCTTCAAGAAACAATAGAAACATAAATGCACAAAGACTCAATCAAGAAAGAAACGAATAAGAACCAAGTCACTTAGTAATGGGAAACTGACTTAACCAACCAGAAGAGGAAAAACTGATGAAGGCATACAGAAAAGAGAGAGGAGAGGCACGGGTGCAGACCTAGGTTACAACATTGGGTCCAACTAGGGATAGCTCATCCCTGTGAGGTGCTAAGAACTGTAGATCGGTGCCTTGATATTAAATAATTTCTCTTACCTTCCATTTCTTACCTCTATTTGTCTACCAACCATGTGTTATCTGCTACTGTGTCTCAGCCATGCATTTTATTGAATTAAAAACTAAGACTACACCCCAGTGCCTTGTTGGGATATGGAGTCTTTACTAAAACTTGAAACTGCAAATAAACCCCAGTGCCTTTGTTGGGATATGGAGTCTCTTATTCAAACAAGCTACTGAAAACCTACATACTGAAGAACAATCTGCGAACTAAACATTAAAAAAATATGCTCTAACTATGAGCTTATTCTCCTACTACCTACTCTATTCAGCTGAAAACCAACTCAATCATGTGTAATTCCACTTCCAACGAAACCAAGAAAACATTTGGCTAAGAACCGTAACTCTTTGTAGGTCACTTTTTAGAATAATCCAAAGAGGATATATCAAATGCGACAAAAAGTTGGCAGGCATATGGTACTTACAGTTTCAAATGATGATCATGCTAAAACTTCAAACCTTTGGGATTTTGGAAAAATAAGAATCCATCCATCTCGCTATTGGATCTTGAAGCTCATTAAAATCCTCCAACTGGTTGAGAGGACAAAGTTGTTGTTGTGTAATATATTCATTATAGACAAGACTGAGTTGCTCTTGTCCTCTTTGAAAAGGCTCATGAAAGTCATGTGATTCACAACCATAAAGGGCAACAAAATACTCCTGATACTGCTCATATTGTTGTTTGAAATGAACGGGTATGTCCTCTGCATTGCTGGTTTTTCTTCGTTCTAGCTCCATAATGTCATCTTCAGACTTATAGATTTTTTGTTGCTCAACAATTTCAGAAGGAAGGGGAAAAACATGCTCGTGACCTTCAACATCACTTTCCTCATAGTTAATCAAATATTTATGAGAACATAGAACAATAGATGTATTAAAACAACGACTATATGAGTCACCTAGAATAATGCAAGATGTATCCAAAGCCTTGTTATCATCAATTTCATCATTAATGTAATTCCCAACATCATATTTTTGAATAAAATGATTAGAAGAAGACTCATATGTAACCGAATATTCCTCCACTTCCTCAACGAAAAAGTCCCCTTTATTTTCAATACTAGAAGAACTAATAAGTGACTATTGAATATGAGATTAAAATTCTTCACAACAGTTCTCAAAAAGTAAATCAGCTGGAAAAAACATTTTATAATGCTTACTCAATGCAGCATGGAACTGTTCCAGGGAGGAGATGCTAGCAAGGGGCAAGGATCGATACCACTCACGAGCATATCCCTCTAATGAGTACATGAACATCTTCATTAATACATACTCATGATGTATTCCCCACTGATGCATGAGTTCATGAAACTCAAGCAAATGCTAAGTAGGGTTGTCATCTCTATGTTCTCTAAATCTGGGCAAAAAATCACCCCACTCATCTATAGTAGGAACAAAATTTGGAAAACCAGGAACAATTGAGAAATTTAATGGAGCAAACCTCTGAGCCAAGATGGCTTCCATTTGAAAATGTGACTTCTCAAAACTGTGGAGTCGTCACTGGATTATTTAACCCTGGAGTCGCTAGGTGAATGATATGCAGTCTGAATGTATCTGGTCTTTGTTCACCATCAAAGATAAGATCTGATAATTTTCATTATCCCATGGAAAGATATTCCATTCCTCTATTCCCTGACAACGATGCCAGAAGATGTTGGTCCTAAGGTCTGCACCTGACTGCTAAAGAGAAAAGCTAGGCCACCTATCATTTTAGAATGATTGTTTCTTTTAATTTTTGTTGGTTGGTCAGAGGGTTATTCTATCAAGACAAAAGAAAGGTTGGTTTGGAAAAATGATATAGATGAGGGTCCTCCTTGGCTGGTGGCACACTAATGACAGACCAGTGAAATAGTAGAAAACAAAGGAAAACAACAAACTACTCAATGAATAATATGCTGCAAGAAATTCAATACTTAAAATATCATTTCAAGACATTAAGCGTGTATCAAGATAGAATTACTCCTTCAGGTTATGATAAAATAAAATCTTCACCAAGAATTATCTATTTTCACTGGTTTCATATCAATAAAGACAAGTTACACAATAGATGAAAGGAAATGACATGTACCTTTTACAAATAAAAAACTGCATTCAAGATAAGATAAAAACATATGAAGATTTGAACGAAAAAATGTCATCAAGAGTATGTTCACCAGGTAGAGAGCTATAATCTATGCATAGAACGGGTCCATCCAGTCTGATGTAGTGCTATTCTTTCCCAAAAAATCCGACCCTCAAAACATTCAAAGACCCCCTATTTAACAGAGTTGCATAGGTTCTCGACCTTAGGGGACTGAGACCTAATTTTAGGTAACTGTTTGTAGAACAAATTATTAACTTCACTAAGACACTAGACTTAATCAGCAAGAGTGGTTCTTATCACACACAAAAAACCAATCTTATATCTAATCTAAGAAAATACTGGAATTAATCAACTAAAAACTACTACTATCTCTGAGACAGAACTTATGCATGCGCTGGAGGAACTGAGCATAAAATATGCCTTGGAGTGACAGAACAAAGCTCTGTGATGAGTAATGGCATGACTTCAAGTTGTTGGAGGCCACTGAAGACAACTGGTTGCATGATAAGATCTCTTCTTGAGGAAGAGGTAGTCTGCTGAAGTGTTGTGGAACCAATCTACGTCGACCTGTGACTGAGACTTAAATCTCTGTCTGTGTCTGAGATTTCAGAAGCTAAGCGCACTCTGTCTTGACTATAACTGACCCTTCTCCTCACTTTCATTGTGATGACATGGTCATGAACAAGAAGACGTGGAGGTGAGCGTCCAATAGGAAGATAGGATGCATGGATGTGGATGAGGTTGATGTAGATGAAGTGGAGGTGACGTGGTGAACATATGTCATTTAAGCACGTGATTGCGGAAGTTGTAAAAGGTGGTTTGGGTCCACACTGCTTTGGCCCCCACAATCCCCCACAATCTACCACATACCCTTCCAACAATAGCATGGTTCCAATTGCAAGACCGCTTTGGAAAATTAACGTTTGACCAGTTTATGTACCCTCAATGATGTGTGGCCATCAATCTCATTGGAATCTGTGATCCAGGTGATATTTACCTGCTACAAGGATCAATAGTTCTTGTTGATTTGAGATAAACGGTCCACGATCACTTCAATATTTCAGGCTTCAGGCCTCTTCAATGCATAGTTCTTACCATCCTCCGGAGTGCCTCATTTTCAAAGTGAGGTATCTGCCTCCATGTGGCCTCTGGATATGGATAGTCCAAATTCACTTTGAGAGTTAAAGCTTCGAGAGTTTTTGTCTACTTGCTCGCACAATCCTCTGAAGTGTCATATATCCGAAGAGGGAGATCTGTCGTTACGTGTCCTTGCTGATGGACGATCCAGATTCACTTCGAGACTTTGGGCTTCGGGAGTTTGTAAATGTTGTGCTTGGAAATATCCTGTAGTGCTAAGTCTCTGAAGTGAAATATCTGTTGCCGCGTGTCCTTGATGATGGACGGTCTAGATTCACTTCAGGAGTTTTGGATTGCGAGGCATGAAGTTCTCCCGGAGTAGTACAGGCCTGGAGTGACGTGGCAGGATCTCGAGACTTCGGGAATTTAGGTAATTCTTGCTCTAGTGCCTCGCAAACCTTCCAGAGTGCTAAGTCTCCGAAGTGAAAGATCTGTCGCTGGGTGTCCTTGCTGATGGACGATCCAGATTCACTTCGGGACTTCGGGTGTTCGGGCTCTTCGGGTAATTCTTTCTCTTCGAGTAATTCTTGATGTTAAACCCTGTGCGATTTCGACACTCTGAATACGCGAAAACCATCAATCTGATTGGCCTAATGGATCACCATTGTCGAAAGTTAACCTGTTTGTTCCCACAATCTAAGTTCGAAATTGACTGCTCTGGATTGGTGCATTTGTCCACAGGTGTTTCCTGTGCATACAAAAAGGCTTAATCGACCTGTTGTGATCTCAATCAATGGAAAACATGATGACAAGCATTTCGAACCAAATACGACATGTATTTATCCTTGAAGAAACAATAGAAACAGAAATGCACAAAGACTCAATAAAAAAATAAACGAATAAGAACCAAGTCACTCAGTAATGGGAAACTGGATTAACCAACCATAAGAGGAAAAATTGATGAAGACATAGGGAAAAGAGAGAGGAGAGGTAGGGGTGCATACCTAGGTTACAACATCGCCAACCCAACGATCCGCGAAAGAGATTTGAAGAAATGGCGAAGTATGGAAAGCGGACGAACGAGCTTCAAAATGGGGTGACAATAGTTCCATAGGAGACGTGAGGACCCGACGGTCAAATTGTAGGTCTCATAACATTTGAGTGAAAACTATTTAACATGGAAGAGGGTATGATGTGAGATTTCGGGTGTCAGGGTGTTGTTTGCAGGTCACAGAACAATGGAAGTGAAATCTAGAGACTGCCTACTCGAGAATCCATGATCGGAGAAGTGGATAGGTATGGAATGGGGAAGTGGTCGGTTGAAGTTGTGATATAAAAGCACGAGTGAAAATGTGAATCCGTGAGTCCGCCAACCAGCAAAACTAGACATTTTCGGGAAAATAACTAAGTAACAAGAAAGAAAAAGTAGAGGGGAAAGAGAAATAAGAATTTGGTTAAGTATAGAAGAGGGAAAATAAGGGCTAATATATTCAAATCTGTAATAGATATCCCATTTCTTGGTAAGATATTTTCTACCTGTTTCCGGAGAAGTTGTATACTTATTGCATATTCTTGGAAATAAGTGTGAAGGTGGCAGGCAGAGGAAACAACGACTAGGAATTGGAAATTACCTGAACCCGCCAACCCGACGATCCGCGAAAGAGATTCCAAGAAATGGCCAAGTGTGGAAAGCGGTTGGTGGGCTTCAAAATAGGGTGACAAGGGTTCCCGAGGAGATGTGAGGCCTCGACAGTGAAATTTTATGTATCAAACTTTTGAGTGAAAAATGTGTAACACGAAAGAGGCGATGATGTGGGAGTCCGAAAGTCAATTTGTATATCGTAGAAGCCAGGGTGTTGTTTGCAGGTCAAGGAACACTAGAAGTGTAGTCCGCCTGTCCGGGAACCTGCAAGCAAAAAATTCGGTAAGTATGGAATATGGAAATGGTCGACGGGACTCGTTTCGCTAATATCTTGATATTTGTAGTAGATATCCCATTACCTGGAAGGATATTTTCTGCATGTTTCTGGACAAGTTGTGTAGGGACAGTTAGTATGATTGTCTCCTAGAGGCATGGTGAGCTGTTAGCATTAAACCTCAGTTATTACATACTTGGAAAGAAGTGCGAAGCTGGCGGGCACATGAAACAACGATTAGGAATTGTATATTTTGTGAACCCTCCAACTCGACGATCCGCGAAAGAGATTCCAAGAAATGGCCAAGTATGGAAAGCGGACACACGGGATTCAAAATGGGGTGACAATAGTTTCCCAGGAGATGTGAGGACCTGAAGGTCAAATTGCAGGTCTCATAACTTTTGAGTGAAAACTATGTATCATGGAAGAGGTTCTGATGTGGGAATTCGACAAAAAAAAATTATATCGCGGAGGTCCGTGTGTTGTTTGCAGGTCACAGAACAATGGAAGTGAAATCTAGATCTCGCCTACCCAAGAATCCATGATCTGAAAAGTGGCTAGTAAGGAATGGGAAGCGGTCGGTCAGAGTCACTATATAAAAGAACAAGTGCAAATGTGAACCCGTGAGTTCACCAACCCGTGCAGTTAGACATTTTTGGAAAAATGACTAAGTAACCAGAAAGAGAAAGTAGAGGGGAAAAAGAAAGGGGAATTTGGTTAAGTATAGAAGAGGGAAAAGAAGGGCTAATATATTCAAATCTGTAATAGATATTCCATTTCTTGGCAAGATCTTTTCTATATGTTTATGGAGAAGTTGTATACTTATTGCATATACTTGGAAAGAAGTCTGAAGGTGGTGGGCATAAGATACAACGACTAGAAATTGGAAATTTCCTGAACTCACCCACCTTACGATCCACGAAAGAGATTCTAAGAAATGGCCAAGTGTGGAAAGTGGTCGGACGGGATTCAAAATAGGGTGACAAGGGTCCCCTAGGAGACATGAGGCCCCAACGGTCAAATTGTATGTATCGGAACATTTCAGTGAAAAATGTGTAACACGAAAGAGGGGATGATGTGGGAGTCCAGAAGTAAATTTTCATATCGCAGAAGTCAGAGTGTTTTGTGCAGGTCACAAAACAATGGAAGTGCAATTTAGAGACCATCTGGGCAAGAACCCGCAATTGAAAAATTGGCTAGGTATGTAAAGGGGAAGCACTCAGTCGGAATCACAATATAAAAGCATGAATAAAAATGTGAACCCGTGAATCTGCCAACCCGTGCAGCAAGAAATTTTTGGAAAAAATGACTAAGTAACCAGAAAAAGAAACTACAGGGGAAAAAAAAAGGGGAATTTGGTTAAGTATAGAAGAGGAAAAATAAGGGGATAAAAGAGTGGGAAAATAGAAAAGTGAAGGGCAATTTTTGTAAGCGGGAATTGGTCTCAAACAAGCCCCATTGTTGCAAAATCATCATTTTCTAGTCCAATATTTTATCCACTTACTCGTTTTCTATTGTGCTTGTACCATTAAAAAGGGTGTGAGCAAATGCTTTGTTGAAGATTAGTTTTTATTGCAACTTGTGGGAGTAATTGTGTTCTTGATACATTCTTCCATGACTTTGACATATTAACTTAAGTATTAAAATTCTTGCATGATGGGTTGTTAGCATTAAAGCTTAATAATTTCATGTCTAGAAACAAAAATAAAGATCTTGAATTTAATATTGTAGTTGATTTCATAGTCCCATTTGACTACAACCACCATAGATCGGTTTTTTTTTTAATTTTCGAACAAGAAATTTGGTAATTTCATTAATAAAGTAAAAAGTTCTCAAATAGAGTCCATAGGATGGACAACTAATAAAATGTTCCCTTTCGGAGTAAAGGAATCAAGGAAGTGAAAGGGAAATAAGAAATCATTTTCTTAGAAAGCTTGAGATGAAACAAAATTTCTAGGGCATGGCCCCGATTGTTGCATCGTGATTTGGTCTTGCTATGTTCTATCTGCATTATGAATAAAATTAAATGTTGGCTTGAAACTGTCTGAAATTCATTTTTGTTTCCATAAAAGCTTGATGGTATCGACACAATGCATTGTCATATAATTGTTAAATGCTCCATATTAGATCAAATTACTTGAGCCAATACAATATTCAAGAACTACGAGACTATCAAACCATGCTAATGATAAGAGGTGTTAAATTTAGCAAAGAAACAACAACCAAGATTCCAAGGCAAATTTTTTAATAGTAAATCCATTTAAAAACAAAATATTGGGCAGTGTATATCTATCCATAGAAATTGGACTGAGTTCTTTGCACCAAAACATTGAACATATTTTTCATAAACACAGGTACGTGATCTACAAACAAAAAATACAATTTTGTGTTGTTCCTCTAGTGGGACAACATGCAAGAGCCATCGAGATGGTCTTAAACATGCATACAAAACTCATTACGATGATTTTTTTTAGGAAATCCTTACAGTCTTCTCCTTGGAAGGTCAATGTTCGTTATCGCAATCTCAATATCTTGCGGAAGACCTGAGGTGACAAAGAAACAGGAGAGTGGTTCCACAGTGGAATAATTCCTTGGCTTGAAGCAGGTGAAAAACACTCCTGCTCCTGACACTGGTGACCTAGAGACATTGCAAGGCACCACTCAATTGTACAAATAATATGGAAAAGGCCTCGACGAGAAGAGTTTCCAATCCGTGACTGCCACTGCGAAGAGCACGACATCCTGCAACATCGCTCCAATGTTGCACCCCAGCAAGAAAGCAACCCAAAATTTTTCGAATGAAAGAGGACATAAGAACCCATCCTCACGATAAAATTGATAGTTATCACAAGCTTCCTATGAGGAAGAAGACGAGAAATGTTGCAGGGCAAGTGGAAGAGCCCGAAACTGAAAGTTAGGACACACCAAGAGACTACCTCCTCACATTCAAAGTCTTCAGAGACACAGGCTGCACGAGCAATTCCAGAGGCCCAAATTAGTCCATTCTGGGTGGAAGGAGATGAGTAGTAGGAATATGCCTTTCACCAATGGGAGTTCTAGTCCTCATCCCCTAAGATGTTAATTGTATATCCAGAGAACAAGAGAGTGGTCCCGCAATTGAATAATTATTTGGCTTGAAATATATCTTTGGGAGCATCAAGAGACCATTTCCTTATAGTGAAAGAATTACACCCAGAATAGACTAATTTGGACCTCTGTAATTCCTACTCTCGAGCTCCAATGCAGCTATTGCATTCAACGTTGGTTTATTTTCTGAAACCCCTTATTTTGGTCTTGTCAGGGCTGCCATCGCTGAGCCAGGAAGTGCCCCCCATTATGGTTGATTACAATTTGGGCACAGGAGTGGGAAAAACGTCTACATTGCCATCATCCATTGCCGTATCATCATCCATAATATCATCTTCTCCTGGCTCAAAATTGGCCGCATCAACCTCTGTTGCAACCATCAATGCAGGCGGGCAAACTGTCTGAGCAAGCGGGGTTGCCTTGGAATTATTTGGCTTGAAATATATCTCTCGGTGCACCAAGGGACCATCTCCTTTTTTTCTCTTGGGAAGAGGGAGATGAGTAGTAATAATATGCCTTGGATTACTGGAACCTCTAGTCATCATGCTCAAAGGTGTTTACTGTATCTAGACAGAACTGTTGTCGAACTGCTGCCATAAGTTAACGAGAATTTTCATTTGCTCCAGATGATGTTTGAAATGAAAATTCAGAAGGGATAATATAAACCTCCGCAAATATTGGTTTAATGCATATCAATGGAATATCTCCTCGAGCCTTTTGCTGATCAATGACAATCTCCATGGTTCATGCGTAATGAGTTGTTACCATTAAATCTTACTAATTGCATATTTAGAAAAACGTGCGAAGGTGGTGGTGATGATGAAGAGCGATTAAGAATTAGAGATTTTGTAAAGGCTCCAATCAGACGACGCGCAAAAGAGATTGCATGATGCTTGAAATGAATACTTGGAAAGGATAACACAAATCTCCCCAAATCTTGGTTTAATTCGTATTAATGACAAATCTTCTCCAGCCTTTTGGACATTAACGACAATATTAACAGTTCCTGCACGATGATCTATTAGCAATAAAGCTTAATAATTGCATATCTAGAAAGAAGTGAGAAGGTGGCAGGGATGATGAAGAGCGATTAAGCATTGCACATTTCATCCACTCGCCAACCCACGAAAGAGATTCCAAGAAATGGCCAAGTATGGAAAGCGGTCGGGTGGGCTTCAAAATAGGGTCACAGGTTATACTCAGGAGAAGTGAGGGGCCGATGGTCAAATTGTATGTCTTCAAACTTTTGACTGTAGAATGTGTAACATAGAACATGGCACAATGACAGATTTTAGTGGTCAATTTGTATATCGTGAAATTTCAGGTGTTGTTTGTAGGTAGCGGAACAATGGAAGTGCAATGTTGAGCAAGCCTGACCAGGAACTAACGATGGTAATAGTGTCCAAGTATGAAATGGGTAAGAGGTTGGTCAGACTCGTGCTATAAAATCATGAGACATAATTGGAACATGGAATATTGACGTGCTTGAAAACAGGGCCACACGTTCTACTCAGGAGACATGAGGGCCTGATGGTCAAATTGTATGTATCCCAACTTTTCATTGAAAAATGTGTAACACGGAACAGGCGACAATGATGAACCTCGACGGTCAATTTGTATATTGTAGAACTTCGGGTGCTGTATATAAAAGAATGAGACATTCAGAAAATGACACATTCAGAAAAACGAAAAAGTAACCAGAAAGCGAAAGAAAACGAGAAAAAAGAAAGGGGGATTTGGTTTCCAATTTGTATATCGGGGAAGTCCGGGTGCTATTTGTAGGAAACGAAACAATGGAAAGGCAATGTTGAGCCCGCCTACCTGGGAACCCATGATCCAAATTTTTTATGAATATGAAACGGGGAAGCATTCGGTCGGACTCGTGATATAAAAGTATGAGTGGAAATCTGAAGACGTGAATCCGCCAACCCCTGCACCTAGACATTTTCCGAAAAACGACTAAGTAGCCAGAAAGGAAAAACAGAGGGAAAAATGAAAGGGGATGGAAATTTTCGGAAGCGAGAATTGGTGTAAGAACACCCCATTGATCGTCTTAACAGTAACTATTAAGTGCATTAAACAGGTGAACATACCCTTCAATCAAGGAATAGATAAAGCGAGCCATTCTTATAGTTTCCAGGATGTGTTTGTATAAGAGAAGCATCGAAAAGCCACAAGAAAATCAATTTTGGGATGTTTAACTAAAATTATTGTACTGTCAACTTCACCGTAAGTATAACAATGATGAATTTGAATTTTAAGACGAATTTGAATTTTAAGACAAATTTGAATTTTAATGTTTTGTGGTTAATATGATAGTTCCATTGGACTTCACATAGTATATATCCTTTTATTTCAAAATATTCCCGGAGATGAATTTTGCTAAGTTCATCGATCAAGGAAAAGTGCTAAAATGAGCCACATACTACATTTGCATTAGAGAGCTTATATTAAAAGGCAAAGTAGGTCCTGTATATTCTTTAAGATCATAGAAAAACCACCAAGATTCTGAATGTATCATTAATTTTCCAGAATGAAGAATACAACCAAGAGCCAAGTAAACACCAAATGTATTGAATGTCAAGGCACAAGGCAACGCATGAAAACATAAGGCGCCAAGTGAGATCCCAAAAGGGTCGATAAATAAGTATGCATCGACCTATGGATCAAACAATTTGATATATAAAAAACACCACACGTGGCATTGGTTTTCTCTTACATCTGGTATATGTTCCCATGAGAAAATAACTAGGGCCATGATATATGAACAAAAGTCTACCAAACAAAAGACAACACAAAACCAGTGAAGCTTCGCCATTGTATCCCAACTATAACCAAACCCCCAAATGGGGAACAAGAAACTTGCCGATTACTATTTTACCATGAAGCAAGATCACTATGGACATTTGCTTCCGATAGTGCCAGGTTCTATCACTACCAGTTTTAACAATGCCAAATTTCCAATATTATTGGAAATGCTTGATGGTTTTTCCCAGAGGAGTAAGCCATTTCGACGGTTCAAAGGATGGGCCTGAGTTATTCACAGTTGGATACTGTGTATGGGGTTTGTCCTCATGATTCCCATTTATGGACTGAACAATCTTATGCACTTCTACATTAGCAATAAATGCACCTGCCTATATGAATTCTAATGCCCTAACTCCCGAATCTCTATAACAAGTTCTGAAGATCTTAAGCTCATGCTTCAATCCATGTTGAGCCCTTTTTTTCCAATTAGGGCATCACGAAAATGCAGATATCATACCATAAATGTATAGTTGGTGATCGTCTTGTTTTTTATTTGGGTACCCAAAAAATGTAGAAATCCTTCCATGGCTATATAGTTGGAAAACATTTTTCCACTTTGGGAACCCAAAAATGTGCAGACTCCTCCAACAAATCTACAACTAGCCACCATTTTTTTTTCATTTGGACACCCCAACAAATATGAAAAATTCTTACTAGGAGATGCAAAAAACATCAAAATGACAACGATTTGATTTGTAGTTAGATTCTCCTTGTTTTTTCAAGTGCACAAAAGGAGACAAAATCTATGGAAATAAAATTTTACAGCCATAGATGTAAACTCTAAAGAACTCTATTCCGACGAACATTCATTTGGGTATTGAAGAAAAATTACAGACACACATGAGATTTTTTCATTCCCTGCCAAAGCTTGATATGAATTATTTATTTATTTATTTTTCAGCCGATATGCAATATTGCATTGTCCTCATTTAAGGTAAATTTTCTATGTATCTGAAAGTCACGCAACATGTAGACATTGTTTTCCTTTTTCTGTAGGTATACTTCATATGGAAATTCTACTAACCTAGGAAGCACATATTGTAACAAAGGCTGTCTAATTGTACAATGCGATTGTGTTTCCCACGGTTCAGATGGAAGCATTGAGGCAATGCCTATATATGTAAGGGATTTTTTTATTGCATCGTAGACAATCAATTGTATCAAAATTTATGAAAGCAGAAGAAAAAGAAGAAGAGTTGCATTTGGCACATACATGCTCGAAGGGGGTCAAGTACACATTCGCTGCAACCAAAGCACCCTCAACCTAGGCATGTGAGCATAGTAGTTAATATATTGAACAATATAATATACAACTGCACAAAAAAAAAAACTGCAGAAAATTGGTGAAGGCAATTTGTATGAGAAAAGTGAGGATGAAATTGTAGATGTATACACACAACAGTTCTAGATCTAGTTAGTTTCTTGAGATCCTGTACTATGTCTGTTCGCAATTCTGTTACAAATGTTGCTTGGGTTGTGAGAAAGATCCTTTCTTTAACATCTCTTTTCTTTGTTATATTTTTGAAGAGCATAAGTGGAAATTTCCCTTTATGTAATTGTTGTTCTATTGAGGAAAACAAATTTGACTAGGTGTCGAACAATTGTAGCTGCAACATGGAACAATGAAATAGTTGTGTAACATAACCGAGATACATGGACATGTGAAAGTAAAGGACAAAAATGGATATGGAGAACGATACCATTTCCTTTTCGTTGTCTGACTCTCCATATTTTATATGGAGACTGTGTTGCGAGCCAAGTTTTCTCGCGAGTCTGACAACTGCACCAATGGTTCTGATTGGGTAAGTGTCGTTGCTCTGTGTAAGTTGGTTGATAGTTGTGTCCGGGACAAAACGATATTATGAACAAATAGTGGGAATTTTTTCCACAATACTTGCTTCGTTGAGCGATATAATGCGATCACAATCACCACGGTCATATACTAATCTGGGCAATATATTAAAATTTGTAATGGATATCCCACTACCTGGCAATATGTTTTCTACATGTTTCTGGACAAGTTTTGTGGGAATAGTCAGTGTGACTATCATCAGATCTTCGTTTTCTTTCATGTCATCATGTATAATGGATCTAGTTTTTTTTTCCTTGTCCAAGTAGGTTCTATAGACGACCATTATGTCCCCGACGAACACTTGTCCAGTTTGGCGGTTGTTCAAGCCCTCTATTGATAGTATTTTGGGTGTTATAAATTTAGACCTGGTGACATTTTTTGAACAGGAAAAGTAATCTGAATGGTAGTCTACATTATTTTTTTGTTTTCTTTTTTCCTAGAATAAATGTACAAGTAGACTCACAACTTGGATGAAGTATGGAGCCAAAGTTTTGCAACCAGACCTCTTAGTCTGCGAACTTGTGCTATGTTCGGCGTCTCACTTGCGCTCGTTGATACTTCTTGTGAACTGAAAAGTATGTGTTGCAGATGACATCATGATATTTACCATAGCATAGATGAATAAATAGATGAGGATATTTGTTTGGTAAACATATGAGGAACACAATGTATGCAGCTTTACCTTTGGCCTTGTCAGTCTATTGATGTTTGTGATGATTGACTGCTCATGGCCATGTCACTAGTCCAACTTTTTTTGATGCAAGCATGTGTAGATTAACATCAGAAGGACTAAATAAGCATATGCATCGTATATTGTCCATAATTGTTTTGAATGTCACATACAGGGTCGAAGGAGATGGAATACGAAATAGGGTGTCAAGGGATACTCAGGAAACATGAGGACCCTATGGTCAAATTGTATGCCTTGGATTTTTTGATTGCAAAAATGTGTAACAGGGAATAGGGTTTGATGGGGGGGTACGACGACCAATCCGTATATCGTGGAACCTCTGAAGCTAGAGGCGCAATATTGAACCCGCCAGCCCGGGAACCAGCGATCGAAAAAGCGGCTAAGTATGGAATGAGGAAACCCTCGGCCATAGTCATGATATAGAAGCATGAGTATAAATGTGAACCCGTGAGTCTGCCAACCCACGCACCTAGAAATTTTCGAAAATACGACTAAGCAAAGAAACCAGAAAGTGAAAGTAGACGAGAAAAAGGAAGGGGAATTAGGTTAAGTATAGAAGAGGGAAAAAAAGGATAATAGAAAGTGGGAAAATTAGAAATGGGGAGGGAAATGTTTGGAAGCGGGAAGTCTCAACAAAGGCCCATTGTTGCCAAATCATCATTTTCTAGTCCAATATTATATGCACCCACCCATTTTGTGTGTTTGATTTACTAGCACAGCTGGTATACCTTTTTGTACTTTAGCCCCCTCTACTTTGGCATATAAGAATTCATCTTCCTGTCCAACCAATCTGTTTCTTTCAATGTAGCAACGCCAAACATATAGTGGACATGAAGGTAAGTTAGTATGCAGAAAGACATGTAAAAGAAAGAAATACAGTTCTATTTATTTAAATGTAGCAGCAAAGAGAATACAATTCACATGAGGATAAGTTACTATGTAGAAAGATACGTAGTATCTACATACAATAAAATAGATGCAAAGCAGTAGAACAAGTAGAACGAATATACAGACAATAAATGAAATACTAAACATTGGAATATGAAATAAGAGTAGATGCATGCACCTTTGTAACTCCTCCTCTACATTCGCGACAAAGAGTCCATCGTCTTCTCCAACCACTCTGTTTGTTTAAAGGTACCAATGCAGAAAAATACAATGGACATGAAGGAAGTTGGTATGCAGGAAGACATGTAAAACAAATAAATAGTGTTCGATTTATTTCAATGTAGTGGCACAAAAAATACAAAGGACATGAAGATAAGTTATTATGTAGGAAGATACACAATATCTACATACAAAAAATTAGGTGAACACATATAAAGACAATAAATGAAATACAAACAATGGAATATTAAATAACAGTACAAGCATGTACCTTTGTATCTCCTCTTCTACACTTGCGGTAAAGACTCTTTTGTTTTCTCCAACTATTCTATTTGTTTCCTCCAGCTTTGAGACATGGAAATACAATTTTGTAGTATATTTGGTGTACATCTCATATTTCAAGTACAAGACAAATTGTATTGTGGTCACACTAGTCTGTGTACATGATAAAGAGGTTGTATTGTGATATGGGCACAATTCACCATATATGGTTAATAAGTGTGTTTTGCATATGTTTTATCTTAACAAAAAGACATGGGACATTGTAATTGCACATGTAGTTGTACAATTATTTGTTATGCCACTATTTTGTATCATGTCAACACTGAAGTATCCTAGAATGATAATGGTTTCGTCCAAATGTAAATGGTGTGATGCATTTGATAACACATTCATTATGCTAGCAATGTTGCATGCCAAACAACATAGAAACTGAATACTACAATTTGCAATCCACGAAACACCACTCTTGCTAGCACCATCTCAGTATCATTTTCTTCTACAAGAACATTTTGCAAAGGCATGTAGGTATGGTCCAAAGCTAGGAAAAAGAATTGGAGAAAAATTTAAGAGCATGATAGGAGGGCACATGACAGGCGCCAGATCTTGACTTCTCCAGACACGACAAATGCCAAAACTGTAGGTCCACATGCGGGTGCAAGACCTGGACATTGTAAAGTGAAAAAACAACAGCTCCAACTGTCGACGTAGGACCCAAACCCTACAAAGCTGAAGTAATAAAAATAAAAAAACAAGAAATAAACCAGTGAGCAAGCACGAACAGGCCCAACTGCATCCCCAGGACCTCAAACTCGCAAACTTGAGCCAAACAACAACAAGCAGTAACAGACAAACCAATGAACCAACAAGCAAGAAACAACCACTGAACCAATAAACAACATATCTATCTCCAATGATTACCAAACTGTAGACCAAGAACAGAAGGAACCTGAAACATATGACGAGAATGCCAGTAGAAATAATCAAACATTCTTATTTGCAAATTACAAACAGTGAACAACAAAGACTGAATAGAAATGAAATTATGGCATCAAAACTTACTCTGAAATGATGAACGACAAAAGTGTAGGTTGAATTGTGGGTGCAGCACCCGGACCCCGCAAAGTAAAAAAAACCAGCTCCAACTGCGCATGCAGGACCCCAACCCTGCAAAGTTGAAGTAAACAAAATCAAACAACAAGCACCAATAGGTCCAACCGCAGGCGTAGGTCTGAACCAAATAACAACAAGCAATAATCAATGAATCAACGAACAAGAAGCACCCACCAAACTAGTAAACAATGTATGTATCTTCAACGATGATCAAATTGCATTCCAAGCATAGAAGAAGTATGAAACATACAATGGCTATGCAACTGGCGGTGGACAACAATATTGTCCAAATTCATTGCAACATTGTATGGAAAAATTCGAGGAAAAATGTACTCTGAGAAGCCTATTTAGGTAAACATTTAAGGCTATCAGGCTGTTTAAGGGCCTCGCGGTATGCAAACATTTAAGTTGTCAGGCCTGTTTAAGGACCTCGCGCTATGTAAACATTTAAGTTGTCGGGCCTATTCAAGCACCTCAAAAAAGTGTCAATGCTCTAAACCTTCGATATGTAAACATTTCAATACAAATATAAATAATAATAAAAGGAAATATTAATATGAAGTCAATGAATTATTGATTGCTACAGTCCCTCTATGCCTTCGGCAGGGACTAATAATAATAAAAACATTAAAAAACAACATCGATGCTTAGAACTTTCGGTATGTAAACATTTCAGTAAAAATGTAATAAAAATTAAAAAAGAGCATCTAAGCTCAAAAATTTGGATATCTAAACATTTACAACATTGGGAACAATGAAGCTGGCAATAAGACCTCCAATATATTCTCCAATGAGACGATGACATATAAGGTTTTTTTTATTATATAAAAAATAATGTTTTTACTTCTATAGTACGAACAATATAGATGATGTGAAAATTTATACTCAAAGGACATATTAATATGAAGTCAATGAATTATCGATCACTATAGTCCCTCTACGCCTTCGACAGGGACTAATAATGAGGCATAATTGATTAATTTTTGGACCTTTACAATACAAGTGTATGAAACCAGTGTAGCATATATTTTAAAATCTTATAGAAATACATAATATCATTGTGTATGTATGTATCCCTGGTTAAGGATATGAAAATTTTTAAAATAAAAAAAAGAGTGCAATGCTACGACAAATACAATCAATGTTGTAGGTTAATTCTCCAATGTCTTGTCCACAAATCCAAGAAGGTTAAATGATGCAAGATTTATGGCAGAGATTAAGATTTTATTGCATGACAGATATGAATGATAAATAAAATTAGTGAGTATATATATATATATATATATATATATATATATATATATTAAATTGATTTTATTTTTTTATAAATATTTTTTAATAATATTTATCAAATCAAAATCATATTTTATTAAAAAATTAAAAATATATAATTAAAAAATAAAATAAAAAATTCCAAAAAATAAATTTAATATATAATTATATAAAAACACTATTAAAACTTTATAAAACCAAAAAAATAATAATTTAAAGTCAATATAGGTATCGATTACTATATATCCTCATGTAGGTATAATAATAAAGATATCATCTTCGAAATCAAATCGCAATCCGTACATAAGACAACTCAACCAACTATTTTTAGTAGTCTAAACTATTATCTAAGTGGTGCATTTTTGTTAATTTAGTTAGCTACATAATCCAATAATCGTGTTTCAAAGTCTTTCGATCAGGGTTGGAATTTGGATTCCTCTTTATTCATCAAACAATTTTTTTGACGTTTTAGGGATCTCTATTTCCTGTCAAAGAACGTCATGTCTAAATTTATTCTCTTCAACAATGAAGTTTTTAGAAGAAATTAACCCTTCAATAATGAAGTTTTGATTAAAAAATAAAACTTCATTGAAGTTATATTAAAAAATTTAACCTTCAAGTTAACATAACTAAATGGTGTGCTCAACTTAAAGTTGATATGTCACCTTTGGAGGTGATAGGCTCTAGGTCAATTTGGCATGCACTTATTCCATTTCTCATTAGATTATTAATACTTCATTAATTCTCTAATGATTAAAAAAATACAAGTATCAAACTATGCTTACCAAGATTTTTAAGAAAACAAAAATACTTTCCTAGAAGAAACAAAACAAAATGACAACACAAGATCACACCTTTAACTCTAAAATGAAATTCCTTTCAATGATTTGAAAATATATCAGTCCCATAATAGAACTCACTTTTCCGTGGATTTATTTGAATCAAATTATGAAAACCAAACAAAATAACTAAAATGTTCACTTCCATTCATTCACTGAGTAAAACAAAAATTCAATTGGAAACTTATAATGACTACGAAATGGCACTTTCAACCCCACATTTGGTTAGTTTTTAGAAATTCAAAGAAATAACAAATTATAACACTTAAATAAATCCTGAAAGGATTAGAGGAGACAAATTTATTTAGGAGTAAGAAGGACTAGTTGAAGGGTCACAAAGTAAACTCCATGCTAATCATAACACAATATCTACTGCTCACAATGCTGAGTTTCTCTTCACAACTCTCATAATAATAATTTCTAATAAAGTAATAGTTTGTACCATGTTGAGTTTATCTTCACAACTCTCATTCTATGAGTGCAATAAAAATAGTTCAAATAAACGCTATGTTCTCACATTATTTTAGAATCTAAGTTTAATTCTCATGTAATCTATAATTTTGATTACTAACATTAAGGATTTTTTTTCCACACCAAGTGGTGAATACAATTCTCATACACATACATGTCCATATTTACAAGTTCTATACATCCCATCTGTGTTCATTATTAGGATAATATTTATAACTTAAAGAAAACTAGAAACCAAAAATAGAAGTAAATCAATTAGATCATGCATACAAACATAAACAAAGGCATGGTTTTGCAGAAAAAAAGATGAAGGTAAACATCAACTCAACATAATTGTTACACGCCCGAAGATAAACATTAACTCAACATCATTGTTACAGGTCTGAAGATAAATATCAACTCAACATAATTGTTATAGCCCTGTTTTAGGAAATTTAAGAGTGACAAAAAAGGACAAGGGTATTGTGCTATAATTGCATCATTTAAACTTATTGTAAACACTTTAAAAAGCCAACAATGAGAGAGAACCCTTATAAAAACATCATTGGCATGATTTGTACACAAAAGTATTTAATGATATTTCACCAATAGTATTTCATTATATTTCACCAATAATAGGTTCTAATAAAGTAGGAGTCAAAATTTGACAATTTTGTTAAGAATTTGAAAAAAGTACTCAAAATTACAACAGAAATGCCATTAACTTGCAATAATATGTCAATATATCAGGAGGAAAATGTAGGTAGGTTTGTCAAGAACACAGAGTTTGAAATAAGAACCTAAAATCATAGCAAAGATGCTATGAACTTGTAGAAACAACACACGGGTAAACCCTTTACCATATGTTGTTCCTGAGATTAGTCCTAAGGCTCAAAGAGTAATGTCAGGCATCATGAATGTTTAAAGAGAATGTTTTAAAGAGTGATTTTCCTACCTTTAGTTATACGGGAAATGATCCTTAAATGAAATTAATAATAGGATAGGACAGAGGCTGTATTCCATTGTCCAAGTCACAATTATAATACCAAATGGTGTGAAGAAGAGTTACAAAACTGTTAAAAAAAGAAAGGCATCAATTGCAGAAGAGTCTCACCTTATTTGCAGTGGAAGAAAAGTAGAGAGCACACCCTTGAACAGGATATGAAATGCAGTAATTCATGTAGCTTGCAGGTCTTTCTTTACTTATAGTAAATACAGAGGAAAAATTGCTTGCCTGATGAATTATTGATATAGTGTGATCACAATAGTTTTAATACTAAATTGTCACCAATCGCTTTTCAAGGAATTATATAAAGAAATTCAAAGAAATTAAAATACAGAGGAAACACATAACTCAAACTGAACGAAAATTAGAATCTCTTTCTGCACTTGTATTAATACTCAAAAAATGAGAGTTTTCTCTATTACATACAACAAGAAGCATCCTTGAAAAGATCTAAAATCTATCTATTTATACAAAAATTGTCACAACTCAAAACCGTTGGACTTCATGCAATATCTCCTAAAAAATGGAATGTAATTCGAATGAAACGACAACAGGCAAATATTGTTTGATCTAGCGCTTTCATCTGTCTCTTTATCTCCTCACAGATGCGCTTGTTTTCCTTTTCTCTTTGAATTGGGCACACATGTCCATTGAGGCCACCATAATCATTTGTTGATTGTCCTCGTCATCTGATTCCGTTGCTATATGTTCTTCGGATGTGTTTACTGGAAAATGAATATCAGTTGGAAACATGGGGGCAGTGATAATGCGACAGGTAGCTCAGCGCTGATGCGTTACATGATGGCTAACAGTTATGAGAAAGAATAATTGCTCACGAATAGGATGACGTGGGGACAAGTGTAGGTGGTGAGATAAATGAGGTAACTAATGTGGAAGGTGTGATATGTGTTGCTCCAGTGTCCCTTTATGTTTCTCTATTTTGTGGGGGTGCGAGGGAGTGGTTTGAAGTAACCTTCTTTTCATCCCGTAATGCACCTGGTGATGCCATGTACCCCCGAGAGAAAACCATGGTTTAAATTATGGGACTGCCATTCAAAATTAAACCCCATGCAACTTCGCCACCCATAATCGTTCTCAGCCGTTGATCTCCATGATCCATTAAAATTCGACTGTCTATCTTCACAAAGTGAGATAAGCATCAAAATATAAGTCAAGGTCACAACTCTTGGTCATATGTACAGAAGATAAAACGAATTTCATACAATTCCTATTCGTCGATCTGAGCGGGGGACATGTGTTAGACGTGTTATCATGTAGTTTGTATTTTAGGTCACAGGTTACAGAATAGTGGACAAACTGGCGTAACAGGAACCTTCCCCACTCAATGTCACCTCGATGGGGAGGTTCTTTCTGTTTAGGGAGGTTATCCCAGGGGAGACGTCCCCGATAACCTAAGGTTTGAAGAGGCAAAGAATAAAAGGTCAAGAGTTAAATTTTTCCCTCCTCACAGGTTACCAACAATATTAGATAATCCAGCTAATTAGCCAATAAAGAAGTGAAGTCCCTGTTGAAAACACCTACCTGGAAAAAGATGATAATAATGAAACACAATATTTGTAGGCTATAACTCAAAGGGTTAATACTTCTTAACAATCTGATTTCATTCAATAAGCAATGCAATAGACAAAATGAAGTCAACGTTCTACCAAATAGCCTATGTAAGATCACAAATTCATCAATGCCTACAATAATGACCAAGCCAACATTATTTCAATCAACAATTGTTCAATAAATGCTTGACGTCATCATTTAATTGCCTATTTATCAGTCAAAAGAGTGTTGTGTCAAGTATGATGTCAGCCTAGGTGAGTAGCGTTAGGGTTAGTTAGGGTTTCAAAAATTAAAGTTTTAAAAGATGATTTTGCACACTACAAGCTTAACGTTGGAGAAATTACCAGTGCCTTAGGGTAAATGGAGTCAAAGCAAGGGCAAAAGTCTTGGGAGGACTCAAACTTAGAGACTGGAAGGTAGGGTTCCAAGGTTCTACAATGGCAGGGCCTTAGAATCAAAACCCTAAGGGAAGGAGGCTCACTCTGGTGTTGCTTAATCAAGGCCTCGTGCTCCTTCCTCTTTCTCTAAATACACTTGGCAAAACGACTAGCTTCAAAGTACATATTTAAGGGAGAAAGTGTTGCAAGGGCAAGGATTTCAAACCCTAGAAGGTGAAAACCCTAGGTGTAGATTCAACTAGGCCTAGGACGTCTCCTCTTTTCAATCTATAACTTCAACGCTATCTCAGAAAAAGGGAGAAAAGTGTAGCAACAGCTAGGCTATATCTTCCTTCTTTAATGACTAAAACTATTTCTCAAACAAGGGGACATATAGCAATGACCTACTTGTGTGCTTGCTACCTAGGGTTTCAAGATTCAACAATATAATAGCAAATGCAAGAAATTAAGCCTACAACCATTCACTTAAGAAGTTTTGCATGAAAAATTCACGTGCATATCATGAAGAATGCATAATCAAACACTAGTTGTAAACCTTCCTTGAGAGAAACACCATATATGCCAAGAGAAATCCTCCAAGAAGAGTTGCGCCTCACTTGAAACACCAAAAATACCAAACAAAGGCTAAAAGATAGTCTCTCACAAGAGAGTGAGTTATGTTATGTTAAAATGAGGGAAAAACATCTTCAATATATATCAATCCATGACCTTTTAAATACAAAATAGGTCATTAAAACAACCGACAAGGTTGACTACAAAATTTACACTATTTTTACATTAAATGCTAGATAAATGACATAAAATGAGCAAAAGGTGGGACGTCAAGCCCTTCTGAAGTAGACGTTGGCCCTTTTTGGGCATATCCAGCATCCAAAAGTGAGATGTTAGCCCTTCTAGGGATTCTCCAAGCTGTCACACGTGCCAATAACCTCATCACGCTGCCACACACTCAAGATAATGCCCAACTCTCCTGGGTGATGTCCTGTCCATCAAGAGAAAAACGTTCCATCTGAGGTGGGTGATCCCCCCTAGGTCGGGCTCAGCCAAAGTGTCCTGGGTGGAACAACCTTCTTTCTTCATGTGAAAAGGCTCATCATAACGTTGTCCTGTCTATGCCATCCTAGCAACCATTTGATGGGCTCTTCAGCCCCATGGAGGTCAAAGCTAATCATATCCCCATGTGTATCGATCTGCTGGTACCTGTTCGTCGGGTATGGTCCTGCACATCAAAAACATTGCCCTCCATGGGCTCATTATTCCTCAGGATCATAGCAATGTCAATCATATCTCATCATTAAATTTATCAAATACATGCATAAAACCCCTAGCATATTCTCTAACAACTCCAAGACATTACACTGATCTACTATACAAAGTTAAAGAAATAGACAGAACAACCTATTGGGCTAGTATCCATAAGAAGAAGAAAGTTTCCATAGAAGATTATTCAAGCCATGTAACATGAAGTGATATGGTCTAAGGATGGCCAGTCATAGTGAAGACCAGAGGTAGGTATTGTCCGTGGGTGCCTTTGTAGGAGGTGAGTTGTACCCGTCATGGATGCACTTTTTTCCAAGCCCCTTTATTACCTTTATTCTTTATTTATTGATTTTTCTTTCTTTTTTATTTCAAGGTCTGACGAGAGGACACTACCTTGGCATGGTGGCTAGAGATGACAATGTTACCCACTAGTATTTTCACAGGAATGATAAGGTCGGCTCGTGATGAGACCCCCTTTCCCTTGGCCATGCAACCAAAGATCATTGCCCTGGTGTGGTAACCAGATAATGGCAATGTCATACCGCTAGATACCTATGAACATACTGGTCCATCTCGTGATGAGACCTCCCATCCTCTTGGTTAGGTCTTGTTTTATTATTTTTCTTTGGGTCCCTTTTGTTTCTTATCGAGAGGCCTTTTATTTCCTTCTCGGGGATCCCTGGGCGAGGCATCTCTAGGTTTTATTTCCTATGGCTTTTATCTTTTACCAGCTGCTTTTACCCCCTGGGCCATTAGCCCCTTCTTCCCATAGGACAAAGTGTAACCCCTCAAATAGTTCATCCTAATGCCCAGACTAGGGGAATGGTATGGATGTATGGGAGATAAGATGTAAAATGATTGTATGGCGGGAGAAAATGATGGCTCTTCAAATCCCCCCTGGTGGCTAACCAAAACCCATGGATACAAGCTTGCTAGGGAATCCCATCAATCCCCCCAATAATGGTCAAGTGGGTTAGTGTAAGATCCAAGCAGTCGTAAAAAATGTAAGGAAAATGATGCATATATAAGAAAGTTATAATGATCAAACATGACACATACCATGATACCTGGACCAATTACCTCATGGAGCAAGAGTCTTTATTGATGCAAGTCCAAGCCAATGGTGATGGATGTTGCTGTTGCTGACAAGACAAATCTGGTGAATAAGAAGAAGGATGGGGCCTCCAAGGCCATGCTCAGGTCAATCCTGCTCTCGATACTCCATGTCTAGGACCTGTGGGCCTCGAGACATGATCTCCTATTTATCCCTAGAAATCAGGGATAACATCTAGCTCCAACTCTGGGACATGTGCTCACCATAGAGTGCATGAGAACCTCAGCATCTCTGGCATAAACCTGCAGACCTTCTCACACTTGAAAAGATACATCAGATACAAAGGTGGGGTGGTATTGCCACCCCATAAATATAATATATGTTATATGAAGTAATCATAAATGCAAATAGAAAGTGAAACACTTACCTGTACTTACCTGTTGGTTGCATGTTGGTGTAATCAAACAACCAATGAATCTAGCCCAACAACGTTCCTTGATACCTGCCTTTGTGCTTCATCATAAACCAAAAAAGTGATAAATCAAGCACAAAAGTGTCATGAGTTAGAATATATATCACATTATCAGGAATCTCAAAGTCTAACTCATGGAGGCAAGTGGGAGGGATAAAATTATTCCAATTCCATCCCTAAGGAAAGTACTCAATCCACTTCAAGAAAGGGTCATGAGGAAAGCAAGGTTCAGAAAACTGACTCAAAGGGCCTGCAAATTGGCCACCTAGGGAATCCTCATTCTCTGAGGTCAAGGAAGGGATCGACCGACAAACTATCAAGGGAAAGTTGAAAGACTGGGACAACTTACTCAAACTTGCAGTATTCAACCAAACCCTGGAGTTTAGGGCTTGCCCGAGAGGAAACTCAACATAAAAAATGTACTTCCCAACTACATCTTTAATGGAAAAGCATGGTAAAGCAATAACAGGTGGCTGGAACGAAAAGTCATGAGAAACCTTCTTTAGGCAAACGATGTCCTTGCTTGTATCAAAATTTGAGCATAGTGGTGGTTGGAAATCATCTTCAAGAAAAGAGTCCAAGTGCTCAGAAGGGTACTCATAAAAAATCTCAAGGTAAGACTGAAAATCATCAGGAGAATAAGGTAATAGGTCATCCTTGGTTTTTTGAAAAGTACGGGTAAAAATCTCATCTCCTTGTTGCCATTGGTTGGAAGTAATCTGTTGTGACAATTGCAAGGGAAAAAACTGGAAATGACTCTCAGTGTCATAGATGGGATCCAGGCCATAACCAACTATATCCCACCTACGTCTCCCAATATGTATGAACTAATCAATGTTATCAACAGTGTCACTATCTGTGTCATAACATGCAGGGTTTGAAACATCTGAAAATTCATCCTCCTCCTCCTCTTCATCATAAGGTAAAGCATCAAAAACTAGGAGAGGAGGGTAACTTACTATTTCTTGTTGTGCAGGAACTTCGAGAACCTCGATGTTTTCAGCATGTGTCATTGTTTCATCCTCATGGACTGCTTCTTTATCTTTGATCGCACAACAAGGGCCATCAACTTCGTTCAAAGCTTGCTTTTCTCCTTCATTTTCTGAATCAAGGAACAAGGTGTCATTGGCATATTGAAATGGAATGAAACTAACCTCATCTTCCTTTTGTTGTGCAGGAGAAAAGGGCTCTTGGATTGCTTCATCAGAGGGAGGGGCACACATTGATACTTCATCATTTTGCTCAGGTTCCATCTCCTCAACATTGATATATGCCTGAATCTTTTTAGCACTACTGAGATGTCTCCCAAACTTATGCCCCATTCTTTGAGAAAAGCTTCTTCTAGCTGGTTCATGGAGGTGATGCTAGCATCGGGAAGATCATCATACCATTTTTTAGCATTTCCGTGAAGAGTGGTGGGGAAAATTTTCATCACTACATCTTCGGCATCATCATCAATAGGGTGGAGTCCAAAATAAGAATAAAATTCATCCATATGAAAGTTAGCTCTTTCCCCATTGCCACCAATGAATCTAGGGAGCCATCTCTTGGATATCGGGGGCATTTGTCTTGGGTATCCTGGGATTTTTCTCATGTCTAAAGGCTTATAGTTCCCAGGATCCCATTGTGAATTCATTGTTGGCTTCGTCATCAGTGGAGTGCCCAGATAGTTTTCTTGAAACTATCAAAGAATAGGGGAATAAAGTCTTAGTGGAGTCGCCAGGTAAGCTTGTAAGAGAAAGGTCTTTGAGGCAAGGCTTACCAAAGAATTTTTCGTTGAGGAAGATTGACTCAGTGTTCCCCGACAACGGCGCCAAAATGTTATCGCGCAGTTTGTATTTTAGGTCACAGGTTACAGAATAGTGGACAAACTGGCGTAACAGGAACCTTCCCCACCCAATGTCACCTCGATGGGGATGTTATTTCTGTTTAGGGAGGTTAGCCCAGGGGAGACGTCCCCGGTAACCTGGGGTTTGAAGAGGCAAAGAATAAAAGGTCAAGAGTTAAATTTTTACCTCCTCGCAGGTTACCACCAGTATCAGATAATCCGGCTAATCAACCAATAAAGAAGTGAAGTCCCTATTGAAAACACCTACCTGGAACAAGATGATAATAATGCAACACAATATTTGCAGGCTATAACTGAAAGTGTTAGTACTTCTTAACAATCTGATTTCATTCAATAAGCAATGCAATAGACAAAATGAAGTGAACGTTCTACCAAATAGCCTATGTAAGATAAAAAATTCATCAATGCCTACAATAATGACCAAGCCAACAATTTTTCAATAAATGCTTGACGTCATCATTTAATTGCCTATTTATTAGTCAAAAGAGTGTTGCATCAAGTATGACGTCAGCCTAGGTTAGCAGCGTTAGGGTTAGTTAGGGTTTCAAAAAATAAAGTTTTAAAAGATGATTTTGCACACTACAAGCTTAACGTTGGAGAAATTACCAGTGCCTTAGGGTAAATGGAGTCAAATCAAGGGAAAAAGTCTTGGGAGGACTCAAACTTAGAGACTGGAAGGTAGGGTTCCAAGGTGCTACAATGGTAGGGCGTTAGAATCAAAACCCTAGGGGAAGGAGGCTCACGCCGGTGTTTCTTACGCAAGGCCTCATGCTCCTTCCTCTTTCTCTAAATACACTTGGCAAAACAACTAACTTCAAAGTACAGATTTAAGGGAGAAAGTGTTGCAAGGGCAAGGATTTCAAACCCTAGAAGGTGAAAACCCTAGGTGTAGATTCAACTAGGCCTAGGACATCTCCTCTTTTCAATCTATAACTTCAACGCTAGCTCAGAAAAAGGGAGAAAAGTGTAGCAACAACTAGGCTATATCTTTTTTCTTCAATGGCTAAAACTATTTCTCAAACAAGGGGACATATAGAAATGACCTACTTGTGTGCTTGCTACCTAGGGTTTCAAGATTCAACAATATAATAGAAAATGCAAGAAATTAAGCCTACAACCATTCACTTAAGAAGTTTTGCATGAAAAAATCACTTACATATCATGAAGAATGCATAATCAAACCCTAGTTGTAAACCTTCCTAGAGAGAAACACCATATATGCCAAGAGAAATCCTCCAAGAAGAGTTGCGCCTCACTTGAAACACCAAAAATACCAAACAAAGGCTAAAATATAGTCTCTCACAAGAGAGTGAGTTTTGTTATGTTAAAATGAGGGAAAAACATCCTCAATATATATCAATCCATGACCTTTTAATTACAAAATAGGTCATTAAAAAAACCAACAAGGCTAACTACAAAATTTACACTGTTTTTACATTAAATGCTAGATAAATGACATAAAATGAGCAAAACGTGGGCCGTCAAGCCCTTCTGAGGGAGACGTTGGCCCTTTTTGGGCATATCCAGCATCCAGAAGTGAGACGTTAGCCCTTCTAGGGCTTCTCCAAGCTGTCACATGTGCCAATAACCTCATCACACTGCCACACGCTCAAGATAACATCCAACTCTCCTAGGTGACATCCTTTCCATCAAGAGGCAAACGTTCCATCTAAAGTGGGTGATCCCCCCTAGGCTGGGCTCAGCCAAAGTGTCCTGGGTGGAACGTCCTTCTTTCTTCATGTGAAAAGGCTCATCATAACGTTGTCCTGTCTCTGCCATCCCAACAACCATATGATGGGCTCTTCAGCCTCATGGAGGTCCGAGCTAATCATATCCCCATGTGTACCGGTCCACTGGTACTTGTCCATCGGGTATGGTCCTGCACATCAAAATCTTCACCCTCCATGGGCTCATTATTCCTCGGGATCATAGCAATGTCAATCATATCTCATCATTAAATTTATCAAATACATGCATAAAACCCCTAGCATATCCTCTAACAGCTCCAAGACATTACACTGATCTACTATACAAATTTAAAGAAATAGGCAGAACAACCTATTGGGCTAGTATCCATAACAAGAAGAAAGTTTCCAAAGAATATTATTCAAGCCATGTAACATGAAATGATATGGTCTAAGGATGTCCAGTCATAGTGAAGTCCAGGGGTAGGTATTGTCCATGGGTGCCTTTGTAGGAGGTGGGTTGTACCCGTCATGGATGCACTTTTTTCCAAGCCCCTTTATTGCCTTTATTCTTTATTTATTGCTTTTTCTTTCTTTTTTATTTCAAGGTCTGACCAGAGGACACTGCCTTGGCGTGGTGGCCAGAGCTGACAGTGTTACCCACTAGTATTTTTGCAGGAATGATAAGGCCAGCTCGTGATGAGGCCCCCTTTCCCTTAGCCATGCAACCAAAAGTCATTGCCCTGGCATGGTAACCAGATAATGGCAATGTCATACCACTAGATACCTATGAACATAATGGGCCGACTGCTGATGAGACCTCCCATCCTCTTGGTTAGGTCTTGTTTTATTATTTTTCTTTGGGTCCCTTTTATTTCTTATCGAGAGGCCTTTTATTTCCTTCTCGGGGATCCCTGGGTGAGGCATATCTAGGTTTTATTTCCTATGGCTTTTATCTTTTACCAGTTTCTTTTACCCCCTGGGCCATTAGCCCCTTCTTCCCACAGGACAAAGTGTAACCCCTCAAATAGGTCATCCTAATGACCGGACTAGGGGAATGGGATGGATGTATGGGAGATAAGATGTAAAATGATTGTATGGCGGGAGCGGATGATGGCTCTTCAAATCCCCCTTGGTGGCTAACCAAAACCCATGGATACAAGCTTTCTAGGGCATCCCGTCAATCCCCCCAACAATGGTCAAGTGGGTTAGTGTAAGATCCAAGCAGTCGTCAGAAATGTAAGGAAACTGATGCATATATAAGAAAGTT
>SNQJ01S0030741.1:134977-155797 GCA_010110895.2 Picea sitchensis
TGGTGGCTAACCAAAACCCATGGATACAAGCTTGCTAGGGCATCCCGTCAATCCCCCCAACAATGGTCAAGTGGGTTAGTGTAAGATCCAAGCAGTCGTCAGAAATGTAAGGAAACTGATGCATATATAAGAAAGTTATAATGATCAAACATGACACATACCATGATACATGGACCAATTACCTCATGGAGAAAGAGTCTTCTCTGATGCAAGTCCAAGCCGATGGTGATGGATGATGCTGCTGCTAACAGGACAAATCTGGCAAAGAAGAATAAGGATGGGCCCTCCAGGGCCATGCTCAGGTCAATCCTACTCTCGGTACTCCATGTCTAGGACCTGTGGGCCTCGAGACATGATCTCCTAGTTATCCCTAGAAATCGGGGATAACAAGATGATCCCCGTATTCAACTATTTTGTACTCTGGGGGGAGGCAAGTAGTGTTGAGTAAAGAACTCCTGAAGCCCATCTAGATCGTTGATCAAATAGGACACATGGCAGGAGATCCTATATTTCATATACTTAGCATTTCAGATATTTTCACCTCCGAACGCTCGAAGCCCAGAGTTCCGAAGTAAATCCTCACCGTTGAAATCAAGAGGACACACGACAGGAGATCCTGTACTTCAGAGACTTATCATTTTAGATATTTTCACCTTGGAACGCCCGAATCCTGGAGTTCCAAAGTAAATCCTCACCATTGAAATCAAGAGGACATGTGGCAGGAGATCTTGTACTTTAGAGACTTATCATTTCAAAGATTTTCACCTTAGAACGCCCAAAGTCCAGAGTTTCAAAGTAAATCCTCACCGTTGAAATCAAGAGGACATGCGGTAGGATATCATGTACTTCAGAGACTTAGAATTTCATAGATTTGCACCTCAAAATGCCCGAAGCCTAGAGTTATGAAGTAAATCCTCGTCTTTGAAATCAAGAGGACACGTGGCAAGAGATCCTGTACTTCAGAGAGTTTCCATTTCAAATATTTGCACCTCAGAATGCCTGAAGCCCGGAGTTCTGAAGTAAATCCTCACTGTTGAAATCAAGAGGACATGTGGCAGGAGATCTTGTACTTCAAAGACTTATCATTTCATATATTTTCACCTATGAACGCATGAAGCCCGGGGTTTCGAAGTAAATCCTCGCCATTGAAATCAAGAGGACACGCGACAGGAGATCCTGTAGTTCAGAGGCTTAGCATTTTAGATTTTTGCACCTCGGAACGCCTGAAACCCAGAGTTCCGAAGTAAATCCTCACCGTTGAAATCAAGAGGACACGCGACAAGAGATCCTGTACTTTAGAGACTTAACATTTAGGATATTTTCACTTCGGAATTCCTAAAGCCCAGAGTTATGAAGTAAATCCTCATCATTGAAATCAAGAGGGCACGAGGTAGGATATCCTGTACTTCAGAGACTTAGCATTTCAGAGATTTTCACCTCGGAACGCCCGAACCCCATTGTTCCAAAGTAAATCCTCATCGTTGAAATCAAGAGGACACGCGGCCGAAGATTTTGTACTTCAGAGACTTAGCACTTCAGAGAGTTCATGCTCCCCTTTCTATCTATTTAGCCCCTTCCCTGCTATATTTGGTCCCTTTCTTATTTTATCCATCTTCTGAACTGATTTATCATTCCACTAGATTCTAAAACCTGATCCATCAAGTTTTATTGCAACTTTTTGTGGTGCTATAACCCTTAAGGAAATAAGATTAGACTACCTGTAATCAAGAGAGGTCTGTAAGCTCTTCACTGAACAAAATTGTTAATTGTAAATAGTAAAATAATTTTGAAATTCAAAGAGCTTGTATAGATCTATTTACGGAGAGATTATTAAAAAAGTCTGATGAAATTTGTTACCTGGCAAATCACAATAATTATTCAAATTGTTAACTTTAGCCAATCACGAATGTCATTAATTATCTTGTAGTTGATCTTAATTCTTAATTAACTACTTTAACTTTAAGTATTTTGGGAGCTCGGACTTTGGGGGTTTTTATTGTTTAAACTTATTGAAACATTTGAAGCGCGGAGCTCCAAAGCGACAGTTAGAGATTTACCTCTTTAAAACTCAGGCGGCTCCAAAAATCCAGAGGTTATTAGGATCATTCAATCAAAAGGGAAAACTCATCAATGATAAATATCATGCACGCCTTATTATTAACTAACCAATAATGAATTTGTTTTAAAATTAAAAGGCCACTTTCCAAGTTTCTGCTCTCTTCAAGTAAAATTTTATTTTCATGAGGTACAAAATATAAAGCTCGAAAATTCAGAATTGTGGGTGTTCCAACATAGGCTCCATGTGGGGATCATGTCTCCCTGTGAGATGCAGAAGAACAGTAGACTGGGTGCCTTTATTGGGCAAATGGATTCATTATTTCAGTTCTGGGAAACACTTTTAGGGATTAATCATATAAAGAAAAATTGAACTTCAACCAAATCTCAGAAAACCTTCAAAACATCCCCAACTATCGATCTCAAGTTAGGATATTTAAAATTTCCCTTTCCTGAAACTGAGTTCAGATCTGTTCAAGATAATCAAAATGACTTTAACTGAAATATTAGACTTTAACCGACTTCGTTTGCATCAAGGTTGAGTAGATGTAACAATTTATTTACGGAATCCCTCGTTGGTACAGAATGTAAATATTACCAGAAACAGAATTAGATGTTAGAGTATGTTTTGTAGATATGTATGACAACCATACATATATCGTAGATATTGCTTCACTACCAGCGAGCCTGTTCAGTACCCCAATGAAGTTATCTATCTCTCCCATTGAATTTCCTGTCACCACTTCAATGATCACTTTTGCATTTTGCTGAGATGAGGGAAATAATTACATGAATTTCCTTTCATCATCTCTTTTTGGACAAAATGGGGGCAATCAAATTTCGAATTTCCTTTCACCATTTGTCTTGGACTAGATGGGGGCAATCGGATTATGAATTTCCTTTCACCATCTATCTTATATTTAATATTTTGAAGTGGGGGCAATCAATTTGTATGTATCATACGAGAGATGATATCTGCTTAAAATTTTTAAAAGGGAGGTCTGTCATTATTTTTTAAGTATACTCCAAGACTAATTTTCTTCCAATTTTCAATACACCTTCACCTATAGGGAAGATTTTATAGGGATTTTGGTTTTCAGGGATCAACTTTGAGCGAATTAGTCAGTTTAAAATCTGATACAAGAGTTAAATTTATCAGGATTAGCTTGGACATACTTTCTTTTAGTTAAAATCAAAGGAACATAAAGATTTTCGCCTAATCTTGTTTTAGAGACATGCTTTTAAGTTTTCAGAGTCAAAGTGTAATTCTTTCTTTCTATGAAGATCCAGGAAAGGTAGCGAAAATCAGAAGAGAATAAAAGCTTAGGGATAGAAAAATAAAATAGAATGATGAATCAGAGGGGAAGACACAAAATAATCTCATTCTGACATAAGTTTGTTTATTGATTTTCAAACTTCTTTTCAAGCCCTTTTTATCCTTATTTTCTTTCTTCTTTTATTTTATTTTTTATTTCATTTTCATTTTATTCAAAGAAGGCTTCAGAATTAATCTGTAATATTTATACTTTTCTAATATTTGATCAGGTGACAATATCTATATGAGTGAAACCTCCTTTACATCCAATAAGATTTCTTTAAAATTTTATCTTGGACTAGAAGGATAGGAGTTCATACCTCAGATTTCCTTTGTATTTTCAATCAAGTAAATCATTAATTTATCACCTGTTTTGAGAGAAAGCAAATGTTTTGAAAACTCAGTGTTGGAATCTGATACATCCTTATCTCTCAGTTGACAGTAAGTATTCTGCACGGGAACAAAAATGGGAAATGTCAGAAAATTCCGCAAAATAGAAATGATATGTGGTACAGATGATTTTATATTTTGCTTTCATGATATCAAGTAAACTTGGTTTATTTACAACAAAAAGTAAAATTCGGATAGTTTACAAAAGGAAAATAAAACAACAAATTGAAACAGAAAATAGTGTCAATCTAAACCAGTATGTACAATGGGAATCTGAAATATGACTATTGCATAAAATGTTTTAGGTAACGCCCGTTGATAGGAGCGTCAATAATTTTTTCATCGAGGTTTTCCAATAAGAAGGAATTTTTCCCCTCAGCAGCTGTAATCATGAATGGTCCAAACCAGAGATGGTCGAGCTTTCCATGTTTCCCCGCATCATCTTTCCCAGTGTCCCACTTCAAAACTAAATCGCCAGGGAGAAAATCCCCATCTTTAGCTTTTTTATCGAAAAGGGCCTTCATCTTATCTTGGCAATTTTGAATTTTGTCATCTACTTCGGCCCTATTTTGCTGGACTTCGATTATTTGATTTATCCTTCTTGTAACATCATTTGGATCTTCATTTGCATCCTTCCAAAGCTTCATCACAAGAAGGGAGAGATTGATAGGAAGGACAATGTCAATACCATAAACCAATTGAAAAGGGGACATACCTATTGATTTCTTGGTGCCGATTCGATTCACCCATAAGGCGTATTTTAGGTGAACATGCCAAGCCTTCTTATTTTTTTTCAACACTTTTTTTATTATAGTCATCAGGATATTGTAGGATGATTCGGCCAACACATTCCCCTCAGGATAATAGGTTGTAGAATGTCCTAACACAATGTTGTATTTTTTGGCAGAAATTGACCATTTTCGTAGATTTGAAAGCTTGGGCACTGTGAGTGACTATTTTTCGAGGACAACCAAATATAGATAGGATGTTCTCTTCCAAGAGGTTTATTACTACTGAATCCGTAGCATTCCGAGTTGGAATGGCTTCGACCCACTTCATGAAGTAATTGGTAGTGGTTAAAATCCATTTATTTTGGGCACTTGACTACGGATGGATTTATCCAATGAAATCTAGACCCCATTGTTGAAAGGGAGCTTCTGCTTTGACCGGGATTAAAGGTAGTGCAAGGAGATTTTTCTTGCCAGAGAACAACTGGCAAGAGTTGCAGGCTCCGACCTTGGCATTCAGGTTAGTAAATAACTTTGGCCAATAATATCCAGCTCTTAAAATATTGTAGGCCATTTCCCTCTAGGCGTGGTGTCCTCCACACACTCCTTCATGAAATTCATTTATGATGCCTTTTGTTTCATATTCTATTAAGAAACATAACAAGAAACCTAGAGGATCCTTCCAGTACAGCTGGCCATCGATAATACAATATTTAATTGTGTGTATATTCAAATTTCTCGCTTTGGATGGAGTCATGTCATTTGGGCACTGAAGGGTAAGGAGGTACAATATTGCAATACCAAGCAGAGGAAGAAAAGTTATCTTCGATCTGAATCATGGGGGTTTGTGTTGGCCCTCGACCAATTTTTGGGGAAACTTTGGTCAGTTTTGGCCCACTTTTGGACTTCAACACACTAGTCGAAGTAGGAGCACCCAGGCAGAGCTGAGATCGCAGATCTCACCTATTTTTTAGGGTTATGTGAACCCATTAAGGGGTACTCTAGGGTTTTGTAATGGGTTTATGGGATGTCGGCCCATGGTTTTTCCCCATGTTTAGGCCTTATTGTAAGATTTTGTAAAGTATAAATAAGAGGAATGTAGTGTAGAAGTAGTAGCTTTGTGCGCAAGAAGTAGTGTTGTGTGCGAAGTAGTTCTATGTGAAACAATAGCTCTGTGCGTAGAGGAATGTATGTGGTCAAGGCTTTGTGGTCGACTGTGATTTTTTAGACTGTGATTTGTGCTTGTGATGCTCAGTGTGGAGCAGGTGCTAAGTGTTGTGATAAGAGATTGTGGCTATGTGCATTTGACCTATTTTTGGAAGGTAAAGAAGAAGGATCTAGTGCTTAGTGTGCAGGTATCATGTCTTGTACGAAGTTAGACTCTATGGCTTAATGCACATGAGTGACTGAATGTAAGATTTTGGCGAATAATAAAGAGGGGAAGTGGTTTGTGGATGTAGCCCCACCCTGGGGTGAACCATGTATATCTGGTGTCTCATGGTTTGCTTTGTGCAGTGTCATTTCTATTATGCATTTGCTTAGTGCTTTGATTATGATGTGTAATGAATACATATTTTGTTAAGTACTTTATTTATGTTAAAGGGTAAATGCATGCTAGACTTAAATCATAGTGTTAAGTGCTTAGAGTGCATAGTTACTTGTTGTTAATGTGCTTATCTATCTTTGATTATGCTATGTGGTGTTAATGAGGTTAATAAACTAATGCATGTTCACTTCCTAAGCATTAATAGAATATTCTACAAAGTGCTATTATCGCAGAATTGTGTCCCAGCCTAGTTACAGACACCTGCGTCCTGTAACCCCCCCTGGTTCTACCTCGGGTAAGACTTCGCCTGCTTCGTAGGTGTTTCCGAAAGGGTCGGTATTCAGGGTTTTGTTGGTGCGTTGTTAAGCATTGAACCCTGGGTCTACCTCTATGCCAACAAATGGTTCTGTTGCCAAGACCTGAAACTATGATTGCTGGGAACTGAAGTAAAGAAAAGGAAAATCTATGTGCGTAGGTCTGCTGCTGAAGTGCGCAGTACTCTACTTGACTTGCGAAACTTTGTGCCAAGAAAGTAAGTTGTTCTGAAGAAAAGAGATAATATTCTAAAAGAAGCAAGCTTTTTTCTTTGGTAAGAGAAATATAAGTGAATTTTTTTGTTTTGAAAGCATGCATTTAAGTATGTTTAATAGATTATGTCCTAGTCTGAAGGCTAGGGCGCAGTTCAAAGAAAGAGTCGATTTGAGTAAATTTAATGGAAATGAAGAAGGATATGTTATTCCTATGCATAGAGACAGTTTTTGGACTAATAAGTGGATGTAGGAACCTAGAAAGAATTTTTGCAGATTGTAGGTCCAACACTATGATCCTAGGGGAAGTGCGCAATATAGAAAAGATTTCAGAACATTTAAGAGAAAAAGAGGATTGGCTTTGTGTTGTAATTGCAGAAGGTCGGGACTTCTTGCTAAGGAATACCCTGAGGTAGGCCCTATTTGTCTTTGTTGTAAGGTTGTTGGTCATGAGGTTGAGGATTGTCCAAGGATTATTGCTAAAGTTGAAGGGAGGGACATAAGACAAGAAAATTATGAAAAGAGTCAAGAGACTAAGAGTATGTTAGAAAGTCATAAAGAGAAAAGGTTAGAGGAAGTTCAGACTATGTTATTACAGTTGGAAGAAACGATGGATGTTCATAAAGATGTCAGTTTACCAAAATTCTGAAAGCAAAACAATGCATAAGTGAAAGAATAGAAGACTTCGACATAGACTCTATAGTCTTGGATGAAGAAACACAAGTGAATATTATGACAAAAAAAACTTGGGATGTTTTGGAAAAGCCTACTTTGGTACCTTATTTAGGAAGGATAGGCTTGTTTAAGGGAAATATGATAACTTTATGTGGAAGAGTAACTACTGTACCTATTATTGTTCATGGAACATTGACTGAAGAAGAATTTGAAGTCATTAGGTTTGTTGAGGAAAGTGCTCCCTTCCCACTTTTGTTAGGTAATATTTGGATTGAGAAGGATCAGATCAAAAGGAAAGCAGAGGAAGAAGCTACAAAAAAGAAAAAGAAAGAATTAAGCGATTTCATAGCTAGGAAAATAGACCAACTAAGAGAAGAACGAGAGGACAAGTCGAAGCAATAGAGCAAAGTAACAACGCAGGAGGGACAGAAAGAAAAATAATTAGCTATCAAGGTTGAAAGAATGCAAGAAGGCTTGAAGGACCTATCTATCCAAGAGAGAAGTGTGCCCACTTAGAAAGTGTTAAGAAAAGGGATATTAACTTTAGAACCTTTGAGGGTACCTCAATAGTGCGAAGCCACTATGCTAGGGGAAGATAAGAATAAAAATGGAAAGAGGATTCCAGAAATTGTTAAAGAGACTTAGATGATAGGAAAGAAGGAAAGGAAGCTCAATAAAAAGAATGCTAAGTTGGAAAATCTACAAGAAGTTAAGGAAACTAGATGGAAGACTTCACAGACTGGAACCTCGTAGGAGGTAGGATCATAGGATTTGAACCTTGCTAGAACAGCAGGTCAACGCAGATTTGGACTTCACCCTAACGAAGTTATATAACCGTTGGAGGCACCCTGAACGTTAGAATGGCGCGCCAGAATGGCTAGGAAATGCATTTATGGGTTTATAGACTTCTTTTGGACATTGAGACCACGCCATAAAAACTAGAATTGTGTCGATCACTACGCAGGAGGTGGGTGACCAGAGGGAGGAGTCCTCCAAAAACACAGTGGCAACTATAAAATCCCTCACCTCGACATGTAAACAATTGAGTGACAGAAGCACCTGGACGTATGAATGCCTCGCTGAGGATCCGGAGTTAAATAAACTAGAAGCTCAGTTACAGGAGGCACAGTAGTAATCATTTTCATTATAGGCACAGATGAAGCTACTCACAGCAGTGGAAATGATGAAGAGATCTCAGGAGCCGCACACAATACAACAATAGATCATTTCCCTCCAGAGTAAGGTGATGGAAGTAACAAAAAAGTTACAACCTGTGTAGGATGAAGCTTGGAAGATGTTCAATGAGATCAATGGACAGGGTTCACAGTTAGATAAAGTAGTTTCAGTAGTAGAACAATGACTGGAAGGGCCTGTTATAGAGTAGATAGTCCAGGATCTCTCCGAGCAGGAGGCTCAAGCGAGGCAGCAAGTCGAAGGAACTCGAGTTAAGATCGAGGATTTTGAAGCAGCATTGTCCAGACCTGAGTGACTCGAGACGAGTCACAGGTGAGTGTTGGGGGTCTGTTGGCCCTCGACCAAGTTTTGGGGAAACTTTGGTCAGTTTTGGCCCACTTTTGGACTTCGACATGCTGGTCGAATTAGGAGTGCCCAGGTGGAGCTGAGATCGCGGATATCACCTATTTTTGAGGGTTATGTGAACCCAGTAAGGGGTCCTCTAGGGTTTTGTAACGGGTTCATGGGATGTCGGCCAATGGGTTTTCCCCATGTTTAGGCCTTATTGTAAGATTTTGTAAAGTATAAATAAGAGGAATGTAGTGTAGAAGTAGTAGCTCTGTGCGGAAGAAGTAGTGTTGTGTGCGAAGTAGTTCTGTGTGAAACAATAGCTCTGTGCGTAGAGGAATGTATGTGGTCAAGGCTTTGTGCTTGACTGTGATTTTGTAGACTGTGATTTGTGATTTTGATGCTTAGTGTGGAGTAGGTGCTAAGTGTTGTGATAAGAGATTATGGCTCTATGCATTTGACCTATTTTTGGAAGGTAAAGAAGGAGGATCTAGTGCTTAGTGCACAAATCTCTTGTCTTGTGTGAAGTTCGACTTTGTGGCTTAGTGTACAAGAGTGAATCGATGTAAGATTTTTGTGAATAATAAAGAGGTGAAGCGGTTTGTGGATGTAGCCCCACCCTGGGGTGAAGCACGCATATCTGGTGTCTCATGGTTTGCTTTGTGCAGTGTCATTTCTGTTATGCATTTGCTTAGTGCTTTGATTATGATGTGTAATGAATATATATTTTGTTAAGTACTTTATTTATGTTAAAGGGTAAATGAATGCTAGACTTAACTCATAGTGCTAAGTGTTCAGGGTTCATAATTAATTGTTGTTACTACACTTATATGTTTTTGATTATGCTCTGCGGTGTTAATGAGTTTAATAAACTAATGCATGTTCACTTCCTAAGAATTAACAGAATATTCTGTGAAGTTCTCTTATCATAGAATCGTGTCCCAGCCTAGTTACAGACACCTGCATCCTGTAACCCCCCCTGCTTCTACCTCAGGTGAGACTTCACCTGCTTCGTAGGTGTTGCCGAAGGGACGGTAGTTGGGGTTTTGTTGGTGCGTTGTCAAGCATTGAACCCTGGGTTTTCCCCTGTTCCAACAGTTTGATCATTAAGCTCCTCTATATTTGAGAGATATCCATGTGATTCCAGGTGATTTATCCTGAGCACCCTGAAATTTGATTCGGCTAACAGTTTTGCCAGTCCTTGACCTTTGACTAGCTTGGTCAGTTTCACTTCTAGATCAAATTCTTGAATTTTAGCCAACCATCGTCCTCTTCTCCCATCACTGTTCGACTAAATGAAAATGTCTTTGATAGCATTAGTTGGAACGTAAGCGATTATATTGGAATGCAATACATATGTCCTGAAATCCTTGAGAGCCTTCACCATTGCGTATGCTTTCTTATCAAGTATATCGTACTTTAATTCTGCATCCCTGAGGCTTTTGCTGAAGAAAGATATTGGTTGCTTGAATCCCTCCTCATTATTTTGCAGGATTACTATTGCAACAGTATGTTCAGAAGAGAATGAGAAGATCATGAATTCTTTTGTATATTCTAGACTTGCTAACACCGGTGCTTCCCCTATAGATTTCTTAACATGCTCAAATGATTCTTTAGCCTCAGAAGTCCATTTCACTTGGCTATCTTTATTCAACATATCTGTAATCATTTTAATTATTTCAGCAAAATTGGGAATGAATCTTCTCAAAAAGTTGATATTTCCAAAAAAAGATTGAATTTCTTTTCTGTTCCTAGGAATATTAATCATGGCTATAGCCTCAACTCGTTTAGGGTCAACCTTGATTCCTCCTTTTGACACTATATGACCCAAGAGATTACCTTATTTCATAGTGAAATGTGATTTCTTAGTATTAAGAGACAAACCAAACTTTCTATATTTTTCGAAGGTCTACCTAAGGTGTAGCATATGTTCTGCATCAGAGTTAGAAAAAAACCGTCAAATCATCAAGATAAATAACAATGAGTTTGTCTTTCTCACCAATGAATGTGATGTCCATCACTCTCTGGAAAGTATCCCCTACCTTCTGTTAGTACCCAAATTTACATTTGCTAAAATCCTAGCATTGCTACTGGAAATTCCCGCAACACCTCATCTCATTTAGATTTCTTCTCCAGAGTTGTCAAAATCTGCCAAAAATCCTCATTCCTTTGATCTTGTGCCATTATCATAACATTTAGATTTTTTATCTAGCCTTGAGGGAGCTCCCATTTGATGTCCTTTGGCCCGGATCCTTGTGATTTCATTTTTACCTTCATGACAAAAATCACTTTTATATTAAGCCTTCACTTTTCATATAATCAAATAAAAATTTATATTTTGATTTTGATTTATTTTTACAAAAGTGATGTGTTCTTGAAAGTGTACTACCCTAGCCCATACCACATATATAATCCATATCCTAAAGTCCAAACATCGAATTACATGGGCAAATATGTCAACCTCCAAGTCTACTTATCATGCACCCCATTTGTCATCACCACAAGCCAATACATGGGTTAGCATTAACCCAAAACACTTAGCACTACAGTGCCCAAATGTTCAAAGTCGAGTCTGCATAGGAATTTAGCTTCCACGTGTCAAGCACTTGTTATGGGTTAACAGTTACATGCAATTCAAATCCAAGTTATGGAATAATGCCAAAAATCCATGAAGAAATTAATGCTCATTGTCAGGTGAAAGCAATCGATTGCAGGTGTCAACAAAAGAGCTTGTAGGTGTATTCAACGGATGGAACAAGTTAGAAAATTTTCTCTGCATGAAAGAAAATTTACTTTGATCAATTATTCAGGTTGCTTCCTAGGGTATCGCACAGATGTCAAAAGAGGATTCGGTGTTTTTGAGTTTGATATAGGAGATAGAGTCATTGGATGTGAGCCCTATACAAAAAGACGTATTTGTTGATTCTTTGGATGCAATAAAGAGGACCATGTCTCGAATGATTGGATTGCTCCCATCTGACCAGTTTCATGTCTTAATTGAATCTTTCTGGGAGCCTCTTTTAAGGCTTCTGGTTTCTTCATGAAGACAGGGTATACACTAAGGAATGCAGAACATCGGCTTTGCCACCAGAAAATCCTCTACATGTCTGAAGATTATTCTTAGGTCAGGAGTTCTGACATTAATAAAATTATTAGCATGCCCTCCTAGGTAAAACTGTGATGAGGGTGATGCCTACCTTCTTCAGGAAATGACTTCTTAAGGGTGTTGGGTCTCAAGTATGAGTTTAAAAGAGGCATGCGAAGAAATTGAGATGAGAGCCTATCTTTTAGCTTCCAGAAACATGTTTAAAGAGGAGTAAACTTTAAGATTAGACAGGGTTTCGACAATCTTGTGTTCCTTTTTGCAGCTTGCTTTGCCACCAGATAAGAGTTGTACCTGCAAGTCTCAAAGATGCCAACTTAATTTGTGTGGCCTCATCCTTGATCTGTTGCACACTGCAGTATACCTCCATCTGCCTGATCTAGTTGTCAAGTTTTTCTGAACTTACTTCACCATCATATATGGGAAACTCAAATTTTACATCAAGTTTTAACAATGGCATTTCATGTTTATTCTTATGAACATTTTTCTTCTCATTAGATTTAGAACTTGAACTTGAAGAAGAAGGAGAAGAAGGAGGTGTTGATGGAGGTGAAGGAGGAATCTGAGGATGGTCCTCTTCCTCTTCACTTTTTCCCTTTGAAGAATTACCCAAAACTGGTCGCTTCCATTCTAAATAATCTTCGTACAAAACTTTCACCATCTCCGACATAGCATGGAATGTTTTCCAGAATTCTTTCTCATCTTGAGAAAACCCTTCTTTCGATGCCATCTTCTTGCTGTGAGAAGCTCTCTTTCTCAATCCAATTAATGGATTCTCTGCAACAATCTCGCCTTCACCACGCTGTAGATTTTCCCTGGTTAACATGCAAAACTCAAATCCAAACGTCAACTAACTCTGATACCACTTGATCCGTAGGATCTTTTAATGACTTATGGTTGAGTTTTAATTTTGCATGCGTTAATTAACCATTTGATAAAATTAGTGAAAGAATGAGGAAAGAAGAGGAATTATGACAGCCATATACATATGTGCAGATCTGAAATGAAATAATAGATAGCAAACCATAACACGCAGATTGATAACGGAGTTCGACACAACTTTGCCTACGTCTCCGGGCCTTTGTCTCTGTGGGGGAGGCTTCTTTATTTCTGTTCAAAAAGCTCAAAAATACATTGTTGCAATGCCAAATGGCTACAAGAATGATCTGGTCATGTTATTCCAGATCTCAAGAACCTTGCAAAGAAAATGACACACAAAATGGACATTCGGAGCTTCCAGAAATGGCCCGACAGCGTCTGCTCCTCAAAAGCTTCCCTGCATAAAAATGGCTTTGGCTTGGCTTCCCTTCAGCATAAATATGCTCTTTTCTGTCATTGACTATCCTTCATGGCCTCAAACAGGCCTGGTTTATATAGATTTGAAATTGGTTTCTCATCTTCAACTTCCTCCCAAAATTTGGGCTCCAAAAATGCCCAATATCTCCCCAAAATGGAGAAAATCAATAAAAATCAGGCATATAATCAATATAAAATCCAAAACTTAGGCATAAAACCCACTTGGCATATACAATTAGGCATTTATCCCCCGAGGCCTTGGCGCTCTCTTTATTCACGGTCATATGGCTTGTTTTGGCCAAGCGCTAGCCCATAGGCTAAGCACTGGCCCCCTGTTGGCGTTGGCTCTCGATCCTGTGGCAATAGTATAGGACCATGGGTTATTAGTTGTAACCCCCGCGCTATGTGTATGGTATCAGTCCTGGGTCGTATGGGGCCACCCGGGAACCAGGGGCTAAGCCCCATCCATTACACCCGTAAGTCAAACCGCGCCCGCGCTCTCGACTCTATTGAATGGTCACATGGGATATGCCGAGGGCTGGGGCTAAGCCCCGACCCTTTCCCCCGTCGCTTAGACCCTTAACCAAATTCAAATAAAATATGTGCCGCTTATGGTATAAGAACCAACGACGGGGCGAGTGGTTAGCCCAGCCCTGCCAATCCTTTGCCCAGTCGATAGGTTGGTGGTTCGACCCCCGGCCATGCCATAACTTTTATACAAAACTCATGAACCAATCACGAGGTGCCACGTGGCAGCCCTTGACTGGGCCACGTGGCACCTAACCAACCAACCACTAACTGCCACGTGTCGACTTCTAATTGGTCCCACTGTATGCCAATCAACCTGCCACGTTCTACCACGTGTCGTCACCCGAGGCTACCACGTGTCGTCTCCAGAAACTACCACATGTCACCTTCAGGAGATGCCATGTCAACCTGTACGGACTGTACAGTCATCCCCTTTTTTGCTTGTTTGACTTTTCAGACAGAACGTGATATCTTGCTCATACGGAGCCCGTTTGACGAAGTAAATATACCGTCGGAATCAGGAAGACGAGATGGACGCAATGGTGCGGGTTTCATCGCATTCCGAGCACTTTCATTTTTGAGCATTTTTAAACCCTGTCAAGCTTCTGGATCCAATTTCGGATCAAGAATTGTCAAAATCTACCAAAATTCCTCATTCCTTTGATCTTGTGCTATTATATTAACATTCAGATTTTTTATCTAGCCTTGAGGGAGCTCCCATTTGATGTCCTTTGGCCCAGATCCTTGTGATTTCCTTTTTACCTGCATGACAAAAATCACTTTTATATTAAGCCTTCACTCTTCATATAATCAAATAAAAATTTATATTTTGATTTTGATTTATTTTTACTAAAGTGATGTGTGCTTGAAAGTGTACTACCCTAGCCCATACCACATATATAATCCATATCCCAAATTCCACACATCGAATTACATGGGCACATATGTCAACCTCCAAGTCTACTTGTCACGCACACCGTTTGTCATCACCACAAGCCAATATATGGGTTAGCATTAAGCCAAAACACTTAGCACTGCAGTGCCCAAATGTTCAAAGTCGAAGTCGCATAGGAATTTAGCTTTCACATGTCAAGCACTTGTTATGGGTTAACAGTTACATGCAATTCAAATCCAAGTTATGGAATAATGCCAAAAATCCATGAAGAAATTAATGCTCATTGCCAGGTGAAAGCAATCGATTGTAGGTGTCAACAAAAGAGCTTGTAGGTGTATTCAACGGATGGAACAAGTTAGAAAATGTTCTCTGCATGAAAGAAAATTTACTTTGATCGAGTTTTCAGGTTGCTTCCTAGGGTATCACGCAGATGTCAAAAGAGGATTCAGTGTTTTTGAGTTTGATACAGGAGATAGAGTCATTGGATGTGAGCCTTATACAAAAAGAAGTATCTGCTGATTCTTTGGATGCAATAAAGAAGACCATATCTGGAATGCTTGGATTGCTGCCATCTGACCAGTTTCATGTCTTAACTGAAGCTTTCTGGGAGCCTCTTTTAAGGCTTCTGGTTTCTTCATGAAGACAGGGTATACACTAAGGAATGCAGAACATCGGCTTTGCCTCCAGAAAATCCTCTACATGTCTGAAGATTCTTCTTAGGCCAGGCGTTCTGACATTAATAAAATTATTAGCATGCCCTCCTAGGTAAAACTGTGATGAGGGTGCTACCTACCTTCTTCAGGAAACGACTTCTCAAGGGTGTTGGGTCTCGAGTATGAGTTTAAAAGAGGCACGTGAAGAAATTGAGATGAGAGCCTGTCTTTTAGCTTCCAGAAACATGTTTTAAGAGGAGTAATCTTTAAGATTAGACAGGGTTTTGACAATCATAAATTACCCTGGAATTTTTCATGACATTTGAATGCTACAACAGGTTATACTAGAAGGATCCTGAAAGCTCTGCAATTGATGATTACATTATGAATTGTCAATTTTCTACCATTATTATAGGGATGTTGAAGGATCATGCATCTGAGGACAAGATTATTCATGTCATGGATGCTTCTGAATTTGATGAGTTCTTATCAAATCATGATAATATTGCTTCACAAGTAAAGAAAAGAATTGATGCCTTTGGCTATCAGAAAGGATTATGTTAAAAAATTTAAGATGATATTAAAGATTTTTTACATGTATCCAGGAAGGCAGTGACTGCAGTAGCTTCTTCATGGGGAATCCATCAGGATGTACATGGTGTTGTATGAAAGATTTTTCTTCATTCTGAAGGGCATTCATTCATGTTGTGCGAGCATATGATACAAGTTTATAAGAATTCAAATCTAGGTGGCTGGTTGAAAATTGTTGTCTCCTAATAATTCGACCATACTCACACTGTTGTCAGGAGAGAAACCTTATTATTCATAACCTTTGATAATGTGCATGGAAAGGTTTATACTATTTACCTTCAAGAGTATATCTATCATCCACTTGACTGCTATAATGCAGTAATTATGTCAGAGAGAGTGTGCAAATGCCATGATTGAAAATCAAGAACCCTTTGAGGATAAACCTTTGTTGGATGCCAGATCTTCTTAATGTTGTATCCTCTTCTGCAAATGCTCCTTGCAGTGATGGAAGTTTGGGAAGTTTAAGGTCAAAAACAAGGTTTTAATGGCAACTTGAATATTTGCAAGCAATCAAGGGAATATCTACAGGTGGCAGAGTAGTTCCATCATTTTAGGCAGCGTTACAGGAAATGGTTAGAGCCTATACTCTCCAGCTAGCAACCTCTTTGCTACTCGAGACTGTTCAAGAAACATTATTTTTATTTGCAATACTTTCTGTTGAGTTAGTTTCCAAGAATATAGGTTACAGGTAGAGGTGTCTTTTTATTATAAAACCAATGCCTAGAAGTTAGATAATCAGCTGCACATGTGTCAGTCTTTTGTAACTGCCTTCTATTTTTAGAAAGAAGAGATAGGACTCGCGCCTGAGAAGGTAGGAGAGAGTTTTTCTATTTAGAGGGAAGCGATCTTTTTAGAGGGAGAGGGGGGAATCAATCTTTTGAGACTGCATTTTCAAAGAAAAAGGGATGACCCGAGGGGTCTGTTGTAAGGTTCTGAAGGAAGGTAAATAAGAAGAAGTGGTATCGAAGCTCTATGTTTTTCTTCAAAGACCTCCCTTATTTTTGTATGCAAACATCTCAACTGACGAGTAAGAATTTAGATCATTTTGTCTATTTCTCTATGTGTTTTTCATATTTCATTCACTTTTCCTTTACCGGATGTGTTATGTTTACATAAGGCTTATGTGGACAGATTTTGTGTTGAGGATATCATAGTAAGGCTTACTAGGATAGTTTCCACATACACATCTTTCATTCTGCAATGTTTGGAAAGGTTTTCTAAGCTACTGCAAGTTCTTCCTGTAGCGACTGAAAGCAGGTTGCTTTTCATCCTTAACTACATACTTTTCCATTATTTCTTCACTCACATCTATTTGATCTTAGATCTGATCTAGGGCCTTGTTTGACCTGATTTTCTACCCATAGAAGGTTAAGTCAAGATTGTTGTATCTCATAGACTCCATGCCCAATGGTTTCACTTCCTTCTTGATTAACTTCATCACTCTCATAGTTTCTTAAAACCCACTTACCTAGAATAAATTCTTTTTTATTTTTCAAGATGTGTTGGGATTGCACTTGAACTAGTCCAAGAGCAACTTCCAGCACTAACACCTTCATCAAACCAAATGGAATTTTATCGTACATAAAAGTTCCCCGCGAAGTGGTAAACACAGTCTTTTCTCTGTTGTCTTCATGGACAATGATTTGATTGTATCTGGAAAAACCATCGATCATGGACATCCTATTAGATCCAACTACCTTCTATAGAACATGATCCATTTTTGGTAGTAGATAGTTGTCTTTGAGGGACGACCGATTTAAGTTTCTGAAATCTACACAAAGCCTTTTTTCGCCATTTTTTTTATGACGGGTACCAAATTCGCTACCCATTTAGAATACCTGAGTGGAACGATAATTTTTGCATCGAGAAGCTTCTTGACTTCCCTTTATATCACTGGCAAGAGAATAGGATTTATTTGTCTGAGTTTCTACCTGAAAGGTTTGATACCATGTTTCAAAGGAATCTTGTGTTCAATAACAGAGGTATCGTAATTTTTCAGATCATCATAGGACCACACAAAAATGTCTTTGTATTTCCTAAGAAACTCGGTGTACTTATTCTTCATTTGGTCTGGAAGGTATTTAGATATCTTGACCAGTTTAGGGTCTTCTTCAGTTCCTATATTACAGTCTTCAACCTCTTCAGACTGAGGTCGTAAGGTAGACTTTAAAGGTATTTTATCCTGGTCAAAATATCTCTCTAAGGGGATCAGACCTATGGGGATATGATTGTTCTTAAGTACGAGCATGCGGTGGTTTGTGATCTTATCCTGGAACTTTTCAGGGTCTTCTCCTTCCTGCATGACCCAAATAGGATTGTTCTAGTTTTCCAGATCTATGTGAGTCTCAGAAAACCCGTCGACCATTTCAAGGAACTATTTGATTTGTTCTTCGTCTTCAAATACTTTCCAGTTCTAAATATTGTTTAGGATCGAAGGCTTGTGTCTCATTTCGATGTGATACTTCGGTTTTAGGACAGTAGGTGGTATAAATGTCACAGTAGCTTTGGCTAAAGAGTCAACATGCTGATTTTCCATTCTGGGAATAGAGTGAATATTAAAAGATAAGAAGAAATTTTCTATCAAATCTCAGGCGCAATTTCTGTATGACCTCGACCTTGGATGCTTAGCTTGATACTGTTGTTTTATTTGTTTCACAATGAGCTCTGTGTCACCATAAACTATTAGATGTTCGATTTTTATCTTTCTAGCAGCTTCCAATCCTAAGAATAAAGCTTCATATTCACATAAATTATTTGTATAATCAATCTCCCACTGTAATCTATATGAGAAGGGAATAACGTACTCATCTCCTGGCACTACAAATAACACTCCATCCCCTTCTCCTTCGCAGGACGAAGCGCCATCAAAAAACATTTTCTACATTCCTTCTCTACTATTTACACTTTTCTTTGTTTTTTCTACCTTTTTATTTTCTTCTTCTGTACATTCTTCAAAATCATCATCTATAGATAATATACAATTTCCTAAGTCCTGATCAACAACATAGACTGGGTAATTATTGGGGTTTTGGGGGTCACTTACAATATATGCCAGTCTAGTTTCTCTGTACAATCGAGTGAATTGTCCACCGAAAATCGGGATCGTAGCATAAGTCATGTCCAGTTAAACTGATCCTCCTAATTTGGTGCCTCAAGACCTGGATAGAAGCATGTCATACTTGGCAGGGACGTCAGCAATGCCCACATCCATAGGGATATTTTTTACAGGGATCTCAACAAGATTTACTACCAAATCTTTAATCATGCCTAGACACTTAACCTTTCTAGAATCAAATGAGTACAAGTCTTGATAAGGTCTAGTGATTTCGAGGCCTAACTTCTCCATGATAATTTTAGGCATTAAATTATGACAGGCCCCAGAATCTAACATACAATTGTGGAGTAAATGGTCATGCACAGTTAGTGTAATATAAAATGGAGCAACATAATCCTTGTTGTTTTCGATGTGTGGACCAAACATGATCGTAGGTCTTTCATCATGTATATTAATAAGATCTGCATGAAATTTGACCTCAGAAAAATTTATCACTTTAGCAATTTGCTTTTTATAAATCAGGTTTTTCACAAGTTCAACCAGAGGCATGGGGATTTTAATTTTATTAAGCTCATTTTCTAAACTGAAACCTCCAACTGTTTTTTCGATTTCTCTGGTTGGAATTTCTTCTTCTGTATTTTTTGGTTTCTTAGTTTGCGTTTTTCTTGTTTCAACTGGTTTTTTTCGGGCAACTTGTGTTTCAGTTGGTGTTTTAGTAACTGCTGCCTCATTCGTTTTACTTCGTGACAAAATATCTTTTGGTGGAATGTTCGTAGAATTTTTCTCTCTGGGCCTTAAATCACACTTTTGTTGGAGTTCGACCATTATTGAGTCGGTGAGCCCTTGATACTTAGAATCTCCCATATTGTTCATGCTTTCCTCATTATTAAACAAGGATTATAGGTCTAAAGATTTTTCATAATCCTTCCTGGTTAAGTGTGGCTCCAGATCGTCATCGCTAAGGTTATTCAAATCTTCTTCTAGCTCCTCATAATTTTGTATTTCATCTCTCTGCATAAAATTTTCAGTTTTAAATGGAGCTTGGATCTTTTGATCTTCATTTTTTATTTGTATCTATTGTATCTAAGGTTTAGGGTTTCTCTTGAACTGATTCCTAATGTATGCATCAGGTTTGTCTTGATCTAATTCCATCCTGAATATTTTGTTTGATAAATATTTGATTATCTTGGCAATCTCATCCATCTTTTCTTCTGTGGACTTCCCAGATCCAGAGGGTCCTACTTGTTCTTTGAAACGCCTAGGTTCTTTGGTTCCCATATCAATCTTAGTTTTTAATTTCCCAGATTCCATCATATTGGATTCAATTTCTATGGCATCATCCAACATTCCTGACAAAGCAATCGATCTTCTTTCTCTTAAGAGAGAAAATTCAAGTTCAAAGGACCTTGCAAAAGTTACCTTTGCAGTAGGTTGAGAAGGTTTGACTTCATCTGGGATTTTGTTATACAATTTGTTGAACCTCTAAGTAAATTCAAGGACCGATTCAAAACTGTTTTTTCTTAGAGCCTCGAATTCGGTTAAATAATAGAGATGGTACTTTTTCTCTCCCCATTGTCTTAAGAAGGAATTTTTCAGATCATCATATGACTGTATGGAACCTACATGAAGCCCTTTGAACCAAGTCCTCAGTTTTCCTTCAAAGGTTTGTACTAACAGTCTTGAGTAAACATCCTCATGTTCGATGCCAAGGATATCAACAAACTGATCAAAAAAGGCTATGCGTTTTGTTAGGGTCCTAACCCGCACATAGGTAGAACAATATATCTAGATGTAATAAAGGTCAATATTAATAAGGCCTTGCAATAAAATAGAATAATTCGAATGTAAGAATACCTAATAGAAGCTTCCGCTTCTAGAAGGATCTTCCTCTAGATGCTTCTTTTGATAGACATATTTAGTATAAATAGGAGTCGAGGGTATG
>SNQJ01S0030741.1:155807-171911 GCA_010110895.2 Picea sitchensis
TGGAAATTTTTGCACCATTATTTGAGACCTATTCCATTGGATTCATCTCTTCTCCCTTATCACATTCATACATATCATTTTTCAACAAACATTTTTGACCCCACCCACCCCATTTTGGTTCCCTCGTCATCATGGCCCATACCCGTAGCCAGGACTTGGAAGCTCACTTCAATACCTTGCAATCTAATTTAACCGAGACCTAACAAGAAGTGAAACAACTCAGTGTCAATGTTGCCGCCATCAATAAAACCATGCAGTCCTCAATGGAGGAAATCAAACAAAGACCGTACCACCTAGCTTTAATATGTCGTTTTGACGCTCTGCACCAAGTTGTGTATCCCTACAGATAATCCTTTATCTGACCCACCTTCATAGACTGAAGCTGAAAATTCCCCTCATTCCCATAACTTTTAGCACCATCACTTTCCATGTGAACTACGCCTCCCATGGGTGGATGTGACCAAATTTGATGGCTCGGATCCCACTGGTTGGGTAACCCAAATGGAACATTATTTCTCTTTATATGACATTACGGATGACTTGGCCAAACTCTAGTATGGTGTTCTCCATCTAGATCAAGAACGTTGGCAATGGAGAAAAACTTCCCGTCAAGGGTATATTGCTTGGACACACTTTGTGGCAGATCTTTATGAACACTTTGACACTGACACCAACCATTTGGGCCATTTGACAAAGTTGAAACAATCAGGAACAATGGAAGACTTTATAGCTTCCTTTGAGCGCCTAGCTTTTCGGATAGAGGGCATGTCTGATGCCTTTTTCTGAGAGTGTTTTATTAGTGGCCTCAAGGATGAGATTCAGGCCCATGTCCTCATGGCTCGACCTCAAATTTGGGTGGAGGCTACTAAAAGAGATAAAGAAGAACAACAGGTTGTATCTTCTCAAAACCAGAAACCCTCCTTTATCCCTCGCACTAAACCAGTAAATCCCACTACTCCCTCCGCTCCACTAAAGATCCAAAAAATGACCAGGGCTAAAATGGATGAATGCCAACTCAAAGGCCTTTGTTATAATTGTGATGACAAATATTTCTCGGGCCACAAGTGTAAGGAAAAAAATATTTTTATGGCCATCTCGGAGGATATTTCGGAAGAGGATGTTGAAACTCCCATTATGTCTGAGTCACCTGAAACCACTGACATAACCCCTCCCTCAGACCCTCCCGAAGTAGAACCGGTCATTTCCCTCAATGCTCTCACTAACTTCTCCACTCCACAAACCCTCAAGCTAATCGGTTACATCAAGCATAGGAAGGTTATCATTCCGGTTGATAGTGGAAGCACCCATAATTTTATTCATCACCGCATTGCCCAAGAAACTCATTTCTACATCCATGCTGTCAATAATTTCCAAATCATGATTGCCAATGGTGGCTCCATGAAATGTGGAGGGCACTGTGAAAATGTGTGTCTCCAAATTGGTGACTACCACCTGAAATATCATATGTTTTCTATCGACATGGGCGGTTGTGACATTGTGTTAGGTGCAGTCTGGCTAAGGACTTTGGATCCCATTCTCATGGATTTTAAGGAATTAACCATGAAATTCGACCAGGAGGGCCACCAATATAAGTTCCAAGGCATCACCACCAGTTCACCTGAGATCATTAGTTCCCATCGCATGGAAAAGATGCTCAAAAAAGGTCATTCTGGTATTATTTCCCAACGCCATGCCATACAAGAAACAAAGACACCCTCTGTGCCGCAAGACCTCCAATCCATCCTTTCTAAACATCAAGTGGTCTTTTCCACTCCCCAGGGACTCCCTCCTTCCCATGGTGTTCATGATCATTCCATTCCCCTTGTACTAGGAAGCCTTCCTCCCAATATCTGTCTGTATCGTCACCCCTTTTCCCAAAAATATGAAACTGAGAAAATGGTCCAAGAACTCCTTAATGTAGGCGTTATCTGCCTGAGTACAAGCCCCTACTCTTCTCATGTGGTCATGGTTCTGAATAAAGAAGGTTCTTGGCGAATGTGTCCTGACTTCCGTGCCCTCAAAAAACTTGCCATTAAAGACAAATTTCCCATTCCTGTCATTGATGACCTCTTGGATGAATTGAGTGGCACCCAGTTATTCACTAAACTTTATCTTCGTTTTGGCTACCACCAGATACGTATGAAAGAGGAAGACATTCCCAAGATGGCATTTAGAACTCATGAGGGCCACTATAAGTTTTTGGTCATGCCCTTTGGCTTGTGTAATGCCCCCTCCACCTTCCAAAGCCTCATGAATCGTGTCTTCTTTCCTTTTCTATGTAATTTTGTATTAGTTTTCTTTGATGATATCCTCATCTATAGCAAAACCTGGACATACCATCTTGGTCATGTGGATCGAGTTCTCCATTTACTCTCTCAGCACCAAATTTTCCTGAAACAGTCTAAATGTGCTTTTGGCGCCTTAGAAGTTGAGTACTTGGGTCATTTGGTTGGAAACGATGGCATCAGGGTGGATCCTAGAAAGATTGAAGCTATGCAAGACTGGTTTCACCCAAAGAATTTCAAAAGCTTGCATGGATTTCTGGGCTTAATAGGTTATTATCGCAAGTTTGTTAAGAACTATGGAAAGATTGCAACACCTCTCATTGCACTCCTAAAAAATAACTCTTTCACTTGGAATCCAACAACTACTCAATATTTTCAAACCTTGAAGATGTCCATGTGCACCACTTTGGTCCTGGCCCTCCCTGATTTCACAAATACCTTTGTCTTGGAATGTGATGCCTCAGGGAAAGGAATTGGTGTTATCCTTATGCAAGAGGGTCTCCCTTTGGCCTTTACCAACAAGAAACTATCTGAAAGAAATCTGGGAAAATCAATCTATGAAAAGGAAATGTTGGCCATTCTACATGTCGTTGATCTATGGTGCCCTTATATATTGGGGAAATGCTTCCAAATTAAGACATACCATCAAAGCCTCAAGTATTTCCTGGAACAACGCATTTCCTCCCTGAAGCAACAAAAATGGGTGACTAAGCTCTTTGGATATGATTATGAGATCATTTAAAAAAAAGGAAAAGACAATGTGGTTCCAGATGCACTTTCCCAAAAATATGAAGATGAAGGATCCCTTTTTTCTCTTTCCTTCATTGCACCGGAGTGGCTCCAAGCCATTTGCCAGGAATGGCTACAAGATCCCAAAAGTTCACATCTGATCCAACAATTGCATTCCAATGCTCCAGCTTCCTGAGGGTACTCTTGGTTCCATGATGAGCTTCAATACAAAGGCCATTTGTATTTAAGTAAACAATCAAAAATTAAATCCATGGTACTTTCTGAGCTTCATGCTACACCCACAACGGGGCATTCCGGGTTCACCAAAACCTATGACAGGGTCAAACACTCTTTTTTCTGGGATGGTATGAAACAATAAATTCTTAATTTTGTCGCTGAATGTGATGTGTGTCAACGCAACAAGGGAGAAACAGTCAAATCTACGAGTACACTACAACCACTTCCGATTCCACCTGCTATTTGGAGGGATATCTCTATGGATTTTATTACAGGATTACCCAAATCGGGAAATAAATCAGTCATCATGGTGGTTTTTGATCACCTTTCCAAGTATTCTCATTTCTGTGCTCTTCAACACCCATTTATAGCATCCACGGTGGCTCAACTTTTCATGGATCAGGTCTTCAAGCTTCATGGCATGTTGTATTCTATTGTTTCAGATCGCGACCCAACTTTCACCAGCAAGTTTTGGCAAGAACTGTTCAAGATACAAGGCACCCAACTGCATATCATCACAACTTATCTTCCCCAGACTGATGGTCAAACAGAAGTTGTCAACAAGTGTTTGGAAATATATTTGAGGTGTTTTGCCTCGGAAAAGGAAAATCAGTGGGCTCAATGGTTACCCCTAGCTGAATGGTGGTACAACACTTCATACCATACAACTACACACATGACTCCTTTTGAAGCAGTATATGGAAAAAATCCACCTTTAGTTCTCTCATACTTACCTAGTGTCTCGAAGGTCTAGGCGGTTGACCAAACGCTTACAGTTCGAGAGGCTATTCTTCGTACCCTCAAAGATAATTTGGTCATGGCACAAAATCGCATGAAGCAACAAGCAGATCAAGGTCACTCTGAACATCAATTTGCAGAAGGGGATCAAGTGTTTCTTCGACTGCAACCTTACAAGGAAAATTCCCTCAAGGCTGAGAATTTTCATAAGCTAGTGCCCAAATTTTATGGTCCTTATACCGTTAGATTTCTCTTGCGGTTAGATTTCCTTCTCCCATGAATTTCGGTAGGTTTTTCATATAATTTTCAGGAAAATCATGAATGATGGAAGGGAGGACCAAGGGAGCATATCTGGTAGCTACCTTAGAAAATATTATAGGAGGCGAAGCTTGTCCTTGACCTTGTCCACCTGCTCCTCCGCCTCTGGTGCCACCAACACCAGCCATTGGAAGTCTAAGAGACGAACTTCAGGAGCTATAAAGGGGATTTTCAAAACATTTGAGGGACTGAATTGGTGACCTTTCGACTACTTCAAGATGTGGTGGAGGAAGTTTAGGAAAAAGGTTGTTAGGAGATGGAAAATCTAAAAGAGGAGGAAATGGGAAATGTGGGCTATTTTCCTCAGAATTACAAGATGTATATATAGGAGAACCAATAGGGAGTGAAATGGGGTAGAAATATATTCTTCAGAGTTTTGGGAAACTGAAACCTTTACTTCAGGCAAAGATAGAACCGACATGGTGTCAATGAAAGCGGGTATTGAAAGGGATCTTTTGTTCCCACTGGTAAAAGTATATGTTGGGTCAATCTCGACTTTTATGTCGGGAACAATTACCTCTAGATTTTCAAGTTTAGACTCAGGTTTACTAATCAATGCCTCTACAGAATAAATTTGTTTAAAACTTTCATTAGGGGGGGATTCTTTGGTATGGAACTTAGCATTGAATTTCATAACTTTGGGTTGATATACTTTACCTATTGATTCAACAGTTGATTTGAGGTATCCCTTTGGTTTCAACAACTTTTCGGGATCTGACACTGGTGTGGTCTGCTTATCGTCTGGATTTTTTATGGTATTCTTTCGACTGAATGTTAGTTTTGTCTATGGTGGAGTCGCCAAGTGAAAGATAAAAATAAGCCTTACTTATGTTTCAATCTTTGTTCACCATCAAAAATAGAAATTTACCTTGTCGTTTTCCCACGGAAAATAACTTCGTTTCTTCATCCTCGACAACGACGCCAAAAAGATGTTGTTCCTGAGATTAATCCTAAGGCTCAAAGAGTAATGTCAGGAATCATGAATGTTTAAAGAGAATGTTTTAAAGAGTGATTTTCCTACCTTTAGTTATACGGTAAATGATCCTTAAATGAAATTAATAATAGGATAGGACATAGGCTATATTCTGTTTTCTGAGTCACAATTATAATAGTAAATGGTGTGAAGAAGAGTTACAAAACTGTTAAACAAAGCAAGGCATCAATTGCAGAAGAGTCTCACCTTGTTTGCACTGGAAGAATAGTAGAGAGTGCACCCTTGAATAGGATATGGAATGCAGTAATTCATGCAGCTTGCAGGTCTTTCTTTACTTATAGTAAATACAGAGGAAAAACTACTTACCTGATGAATTGATGATATAGTGTGATCACAATAGNAAATGAAATTAATAATAGGATAGGACATAGGCTATATTCTGTTTTCTGAGTCACAATTATAATAGTAAATGGTGTGAAGAAGAGTTACAAAACTGTTAAACAAAGCAAGGCATCAATTGCAGAAGAGTCTCACCTTGTTTGCAGTGGAAGAATAGTAGAGAGTGCACCCTTGAATAGGATATGGAATGCAGTAATTCATGCAGCTTGCAGGTCTTTCTTTACTTATAGTAAATACAGAGGAAAAACTACTTACCTGATGAATTGATGATATAGTGTGATCACAATAGTTTTAATACTAAATTGCGACCAATCCCTTTTTAAGGAATTATATAAAGAAATTCAGAGAAATGAAAATACAAAGGAAACACATAACTCAAACTAAACGAAAATTAGAATCTCTGTCTGCACTTGTATTAATAATAAAAAAAAGAGAGTTTTCTCTATTACATCCGACAAGAAGCAACCTTGAATAGATGTTAAATCTATCTATTTATACAAAAATTGTCACAACTCAAAACCATTGGACTTCACGCAATATCTCCTAAAAAATGGAATGTAATTCGAATGAAACGATAGCAGGAAGATATTGTTTGAGCTGGCGCTTTCATCTGTTTCTTCATCTTCTCACAGACACACTTGTTTTCCTTTTCTCTTTGAATTGGACACACATGTCCATTGAGGCCACCATAATCATTTGTTTATTGTCCTCATCATTTGATTCCGTTGCTATCTGTTCTTTAGATGTGTTTACTGGAAAAAAAATATCAGTTGGAAACATGGGGGGACTGATAATGCAACAGGTAGCTCAGTGCTGGTTCGTTACGTGATGGCTAACAATTACAAGAAAGAATAACTTCTCACGAATAGGATGACGTGGGGACAAGTGTAGGTGGCGAGGTAAATGAGGTAACTGATGTGGAAGGTGTGACAGGTGTTTCTCTAGTGTCCCTTTATGTTTCTCTATTTTGTGGGGGCACGAGGGAGTGGTTTGAAGTAACCTAATTTTCATCCCATAATCCACCTGGTGATGCCACGTACCCCCGAGAGAAAATCGTCGTTTAAATTGCGGGACTGCCCTTCGAAATTAAACCCCGCGCAAATCCCCCCCGCAATCGCTCTCAGCCGCTGATCTGCATGATCCATTAAAATTCGATTGTCGATCTTCACAAAGTGAGATAAGCGTCCAAATTTAAGCCAATGTCATATCTCTTGGTCATATGTAGAGAAGATAAAGCGAATTTCATACAATTCCTATCTGTCGATCTTAGCGGGGGACATGTGTCAGAAGATCCCCGTATTAAGTTATTTCATACTCTGGGGGGAGGAAAGAAGTGTTGAGTAAAGAAATCTTGAAGACCCGAAGCCCATCTAGACCGTTGATCAAAGAGGACACATGGCAGGAGATCCTGTACTTCAGAGACTTATCATTTCAAATATTTGCACCTCGGAATGCCTAAAGCCCAAAGTTCTGAAGTAAATCCTCACCGTTGAAATCAAGAAGACATGCGGCAGGAGATCCTGTACTTCGGAGACTTAGCATTTTAGATATTTTCACCTCGGAATGCCTGAAGCCAAGAGTTCCAAAGTAAATCCTCGCTATTGAAATCAAGATGACACGTGGCAGGAGATCCTGTACTTCAGAGACTTAGCATTTCAGAGATTTGAACCTTGGAACACCCAAAGCCCAGAGTTCTGAAGTAAATCATCGTCATTGAAATCAAGAGGACACGTGGTAGGAGATCTTGTACTTCATAGACTTATCATTTCAGAGATTTTCACCTCGGAACGCCTGAATCCCAGAGTTTCGAAGTAAATCCTCGTCGTTGAAATCAAGAGGACATGTGGCAGGAGATCCTGTAATTTGGAGACTTAGCATTTCATAGATTTTCACCTTGGAACTCCTGAAGCACGGAGTTCCTAAGTAAATCCTCGCCATTGAAATCAAGAGGACACGTGGTAGGAGATACTCTACTTCAGAGACTTAGCACTTCAAAGATTTTCACCTAGGAATGCCAGAAGCTTGGATTTATGAAGTAAATCCTCGCCGTTTAAATCAAGAGGACACGCAACAAGAGATCATGTTCTTCAGAGACTTAGCGTTTCAAATATTTTCACCTCGGAACGCCCGAAGCCCGGAGTTCCAAAGTAAATCCTCGCCATTGAAATCAAGAGGAAATGCGGTAGGAGATTTTGTACTTCAGAGACTTAGAATTTCAGAGATTTTCACCTCAGAATGCTAGAAGCTCGGAGTTCCAAAGTAAATCCTATCCGTTGAAATCAAGAGGACACACGACAGGAGATCCTATACTTGGGAGACTTAGCATTTTAGATATTTTCACCTCAAAACACCCAAATCTTGCAGTTCCAAAGTAAATCCTTGCCATTGAAATCAAGAGGACACATGAAAGGAGATTCTGTACTTTGGAGACTTAGCACTCTGGAGATTTTGTGCTCCCTTTTCTGTCTATTTATCCCCTTCCCTGGTATATTTGGTCCCTTTCTTAGTTTGTCCATATTCTGAACTGATTTATCGTTCCACTAGATTCTGAAACCTGATCGATCAAGTTTTCTTGCAACTTTTCATGGCACCATAACCCTTAAGGAAATAAGATTATCCTGCTTGTAATCAAGAGAGGTCTGTAAGCTCTTCACTGAACAACACTCTTAATTGTAAATAGTAAAATAATTTTGAAATTCAAATAGCTTGTATAGATATGTTTACAGAGAGATTATTAAAAAAGTATGATGAAATTTGTTACCTAGCAAATCACAGTAATTATTCAAATTGTTAACTTTAGCCAATCACGAACGCCATTAATTATCTTGTAGTTGATCTTAATTCTCAATTAAATGCATTAACTTTAAGTATTTAGGGAGCTCGAACTTCGGGGGGTTTTATTGTTTAGACTTATTGAAACATCCGAAGCACAGAGCTCTGAAGCGACCATTAGAGATTTACCTCTTTAAAACTCAGGCGGTTCCAGAACTCCGGAGGTTATTAGGATAATTCGATCAAAAGGGAAAACCCATCAACGAGAATATTGTGTGTGCCTTATTATTAACTAACCAGTAATGAATTTGTTTTGAAATTAAAAGTCCACTTTCCAAGTTTCTGCTCACTTCGAGTAAAATTTTATTTTCATGAGGTACAAAATATAAAGCTCGAAAGTTCAAAATTGTGTGTGTTCCAACACCATCCATGTAATTAATAATATATGTATTCTACATTCCAACAATACACAAATAACATTAGAACATAAACATAGTTGAAATTGAAATCTTAAAGGACAACAAAAATTGCATGTATTTATAAAATTTATACAAAGTAGAAAAAACATATAGTTTGATAATTCTCACATGTCAAAAAGTCTTCTTTCTTTTGCATTTTGCCAAATCTCATAAACACACTACTGTTCCATCTCTAAAATGTGAGGACCTATTAATTATATACACATTAATGCATCAAGTGTGTTAATTGAGAGTCGTTTTCTTGTTCTCCTTATATATTTGATCATATTCTATTTGGAAAATCCTATTTCACATGAAACAATGCTTGTTGGTATGACAAGTACGACTTGCCATAATTTTAACATATTTGGATACTTAGAATGCCAATATTTTGTTTTATAAAATCATTTCCATGCATATTTCATCGAGAATATTTCTCCATTTAAATGAACCACATCAACGAATTCATATAGCTCTCTTTTACAGGATGTAATATCAAAACATGGTATATTTTCACCTTCAATATATGCTTTATGTTGCAAATAGGAAAAAAGTCTTTCAAGGAAATTATTTGCAATATTCTTTCTCACATAAAGATATGATGGATAATGGCAAGGACTAAACAACCTTGTTGCATTAAATAGATGAAGATATGGAAATCTCAAATTGAATCTCTCAACCAATGCTTGGCCATAATTTCTGGTAAGTTGTATGCAAATCTCGAGGGAGCCATCAATGCAAGTTTCCATTGGTTGTGTAATTTTATCATCATGGATTGGAATATACAACAAATCATGTCTATGTATAGTCCCTTATTTTTCAACACTGTCAATGAAACCGTCTTTAGAGCCTTTTAGGAATTTAGTAAGATGTAGTGCAGCTTTTGCAAAAGAATCTGGTCTATAGAAAAATATTTTAAGAGTATTTAATGTATGGTCAATAACTATTGTAGATGTGTTGAACCTAAACAGAATAGATCTAGCTAGAAAATAGTACACACATTTGTAGAGATAAATTGAGAAAGAAGAAGAAGGAGAGAAAGAATGGAAGAATTCTCATTAACCGTAATGGATAATGAATAATTTATACAAGATATACTTTGTATGACTCAATAAATGTGCATTAGAGGAGAACCAATGTGCCATAGTGGTGGTCTAGAGTGATCTGGACACACACCAATAGTTACGGGAGTGAACTACCACCTAGTCTAGTCACTCATGCAATTACGGGAGTGAACTGCCACCTAGTTGAGTTAACTAGTCAATCAGTCTTCAGTTAACTGACTAAAGAAAGTGTAGTGATGAGTATATCAAGGAATCAAGGGTAATGAAGAAGTCTGGTGATGATCCCAAGGCAAGTCCACATTAGCATGTTGATGATCCCAATGTTGCATGGTGACAAAACCAATGCAACATCTAGACTCAACTCAACTAGTCAAACTGAAGTGTCAATTGAAGAGAATATTCTCCAGGTGGAATATTCTCCCCTAAAATATAGGAGACTGGATAATGACTAATAATGACTAAAAAACAAGGAAAAAACTTAGGAAAAATAAATCCTAGGTGTGTGTGAACTAACTCCAACACCCCCCTTGAACATCACTATGGTGAAAATAAAGAATGGGTCCCAACAACGAGGCCATGTTGGGTACCCAAATACAAAAGATACACTGAAATAAAGTGAGGAAAGAGGGAAAACCTCATGGGAAACCCCCCCCTCAAGGTACAATGTATGTAAAAATAAGAACTACAGTTGCTAGGAAACTGTGTCCTTCACTCCGAGATGACTTCGCAGAGAATGGAACTTCTGCTCAGTGAAGGTATTGGTGAATATGTGTGTCATCTATTCTGTTGAAGGACAGAACTATAGGTCAATGATCCCCTCGTGTACTAAGTCTCGAATGTAGTGCATGTGTATATCGATTTTCTTCATCTGCTGCCTCTAAACTGGATCTCTGTAGAACTTTAGAGTGCTTTGATTGTCACACCAGATGACGATAAACCGATGAAACTGAATGCCCAACTCATTGAGAAAATGTTGTAGCCACATAGCCTGAATGGTTATGTTAACTACCCTTCTGTAATATGCCTTAGCTGAAGATAGAGCAATGGAAACTTGCTTCTTGCTCGACCAACAGATAGGCCCATAACCAATATTGAGTGAGTAACTAGATGTGGAATTGTGATTAGTGTTATCACCAACCTAGTCAAAATTAGTAAACCCAATGAGATCTAATGTAGAGTCTGTTGCATAATGAATCCCAAAGGTGATGGTGCCATGTACGTATCGATACACTTTGCAACCTTCCAATGTAGCTCATGCGGCTCCTGCATGAACCTGGAAACTGCACCAAATGCATAGGAGAGGTATGGTATAGAGTGTGTGAGATACAAAAATCTCCCCACTAGCTGTTTGTATAGTGTGTTGTCAACCAATGGAGTATCCCCTCCATCCTTAAGTTTGACCCTTGATAGGAAAGGATTCGGAGCAGACTTGCAGTTTGTCATGTGAAATATCTCAAGGAGATATAATGCATACTTGGCCTGAGACAATTTGATGCCTGATGCATCATGACTGATCTTGATTCCAAGGAAGAAGTGTAGCAGATCCATGTCTGTCATCAAAAACCTGTCATGTAGAATCCTCTTGAATGCAACAATTGCTGAAGTTGAGCAACTAGTGATCAACAAATCATCAACATACAGAACTAAGAGTAGAAGTGAATCAACCATCCTGAGCATGTAGACATTCAGGTTTGATTTAAAATGTTGAAAATTTTGTGACAATAGGGAGGAGTCCATATTGGAATACCATGCCCATGGATCTTTCTTGAGGCCATAAAGAGACTTCTTCAGTTGACAGAACAAATATGAGTCCTACATAAATCCCTGGGGTTGCTCCATATAGATCTCTTCAGAGAGATCACTGCGAAAAAATGCATTCTTCATGTCCATATGATGGACTTCCCATCCCTTGGCTTCCACAATGGAAAGTGCCAATCGTATGGAATCCATCTTCGCTACTGGAGTGAAGGTCTCATCATAGTCAATGTCATGCACCTGCTAAAATAGTTTGGAAGCAAGACTGGATTTGTATTTGCTAATCTATCCATCCATTATGCTCTTGGTCTTGTAGACCCATCTGCATCTGACAAGTTTCCTCCCACAAGGAAGGGGAACCAGATCCCAAGTCTGGTTCTTGAGGACAGAGTTGTACTCCTCCTGCATGACAGATTCCCAAAAGGGATTTCCAACAGCCTCACCATACGACTATGGATATGAAGACTGAACCAAGAAAAGATGCCTGGAGGGAAATGGTTCAGTGGCAGTGAGTGCAATAGGAGGCTCCTCGAAATCTCCTAGTATCGGCTAGATCACCAACGAGATCCCTTACATTTTGAAGAGTAGTATGTGCCCACTTGGGCCTTTTCTCTAGCTCTACAACTACATCTCGATGCTATGACTTTGCATCTAACTGTATTGAATTTGTATCTGAATCATCTGAGTCCTCCGAATCAGAAGTCTCATCTGAAGAAGATTCGACATGTGCATGCTCATCATCTCGGAAAAGTGAAAGAATGAAGGTGTCTGCATGCGACTGTTGAGGTACATGCGAGACACTTTCCTCAAATTGGACACTTCTCTCAATGATGAGTCAGTCCAAGGAAAGATCAATAATTCTATATCCCTTCTCACTATTGGGGTATCCAACAAAAATACACTCAGTGCTCTGTGGATCAAGTACATTCTTCTTTTCAGAGGGAATCCGAGCCCATGCACGTGAACTGAAAATATGAAAGTGGGTCACTTCAGGTTTGAGGCCGCTCCAAGCCTTGTAGGGGGTCTTATCCTTAATGGATCTATGGGGAGATCTATTTTGGATGTATGTTGTACAATTAAGTGCTTCGACCCATAGTCTCTGTGGTGGTGACTTTGCATGCAACATGCAAGATGCCATCTCCTTTAGAGATATGCTTTTCCGCTCAACAACTCTGTTTTGCTGCGGAGTATAGGGAACTATGTGCTACAAATGAATATTTCACTCATGGAAAATATTATGGATCTCATTATTGACATACTCTCCCCCATTATCAGTTCGAAGGACTTTGATTTTTTTTCCGGACTGTTACTCAACCAAGGCTTTGAAATATTTAAGGTGTTGAAAGACCTCAAATTTTTTTCTTGAGAAAGTAAATCCATGTAAAATGTTAGAAATCATCAACAAAAATGAGAACAAACCTCGCTTTGTTGATAGATGGATGCGGAAAAAAACCCATAAGGCCACTATGGATCATATCTAAAGGTGCAGAAGCTCTTTGAGACATTCCTTTGTCGAATTTCTCTTGAGGGTGTTTTCCAAGAACACATCCCTCGCATACTCCCTTGGAGAAATGGATGTCTACTAGACCATCAACCAATATTTTCTTTCTAGGCTATTGCATATATTTGAAATTCAAATGTCCAAACCTTTCGTGCCATATCCTACTAATTTCATCAGCATGGGTAAGCAGTAAAGAAGAGTTTGGTTCAATAAATTCAGAAAATGTATACAATCTAGATTGATGATTTACCTCACTTGTAGAAAACCTGGAGTTGGTTTTCATGTCATACATATCCAACAAATTTGGTGCGAATATGAATTTATTTCCGGTGTCGGAATTCTTCATCTGATACACGAAGAGAATATTGACAAAAAGTTTGGGAACGTGCATCACATTCTCGAAGCTTTCGTTGGTGAGTTCAATCCTTCCTTTTCCGGTGACTTCGACTGAAGAGTTGTCCCCCATAAGAATAGGAGGACCTTTGCATGTATTCAATGAACAATATACTACTTTTGAGGCATCCATGTAATGTGATGCTCTTGAATCTATGATCCAAGCATCGGGAGAGGAGTTGATGGCAATTAAGGCATGGATAGAATTTCCTTTCTTGGGATTATGATCTTCTGGCTTCTTCTTCTTGGCACCCTCGAGGATGGGATCTCCAAGGTTGTTTTTTTGAAGTATTTGAGTCATTAGATTTTTTTTTTTTGCATGCATGTGGATTCTGGATGGAATCCTTTGTGACAGTATGTGCATTTCTCCCCTTTTCTCCCCTTTTCCCCTTTGGATCTAGAGGCATCGATGAAGGGTTTTGAGTACCCTTCCTTCTTTGTATTTGCATGCGCTTTCCTTTTTCATTTATCTTTAGATTTATGATATTTATGGCTTCCATCTTGCACAGTATGTGCATGTGCCTTTGGGCCTTTGATTTTTCCCATGTTGATGAGCTTGGTTTTCTCTTGTGTCAGGGATTCGATAAAGTCCTCAAGAGAAGGAATCTTCTAGGTGGCTCCAGAGGTGAATATGACTGAATGGAATGTGGACACAAAAACAGATAATTCAGGACCAAGTTTTTATAGAATGGTGAGAACCAATTGTCTCTCCTCCTTATATTTATCAACCCTGCAATCTTTGAGTTGCAACAATAATCCTTGAATTTTGTAAAGAAATCTTGAATACTGTTAAAGATTTTTGGATCCAATGTGAGCAATTCCACCTCCATCATGTGTCCCCTCATCTCATCATGTTTTCTAAAGAGCCTTTCCAAGGTGGTCCAGGCTTCATTGGGAGTCTTACAGGAAGATATGTGAAAAAGGAGATCGGGAGAAATAAGACTGCAAATTGTTTCTAATGCTTCATCCATTCGATTTAAGTACTTGGATTTTTCTATGGTTGATGTTGGTTCTGTGTTTGTATTCAAATTTAACCTATACAATCCTATGGTTCGAGATGTATGAATATTTTCTCCTTCCATGCAAAGCAGTTGTAAGGTGTAAGAATGAATTCTTTTGGGAAATCCATCTTTCCGATTTCTTCAATCTTTTGTACCTGCAAACAGTTTTAGTGTAGCTTTTGCTTAGCAGTCTGTCGACTCTGATACCATGTAGATGTGTTGAAATTACACAGAATAGATATAGCTAGAAAATACTACACACATTTGCAGAGAAATTGAGAAAGAAGAAGGAGAGAAAGAATGGAAGAATTCTCACTAATCGTAATGAATAATGAATAATTTACACAAGATATACTCTGTATGACTCAATCAATGTACACTGGAGGAGAAACAATGCACTATAGTGGTGGTCTAGAGTGATCTGGACACACACCAACAGTTACAGGAGTGAACTGCCACCTAGTCTAGTCTCTCAGGAAGTTACGGGGATGAACTACCACCTAGCTGAGTTAACTAGTCAACCAGTCTTCAGTTAACTGACTAAACAAAGTGTAGTGATGAGTAGATCAAGGAATCAAGGTTAATGCGCCAGTCTGGTGATGATCCCAAGGAAAGTGTGCATTATCATGGTGATGATCCCAAGGCAAGTGTGCATTAGCATGGTGATGATCCTAATGTTGGATGGTGACAAAACCAATGCAGCATCTAGACTCAACTCAACTAGTCAAACTGAAGTGTCAGCTGAAGAGAATATTCTCCAGGTGGAATATTCTCCCCTAAAATATAGGAGACTGGATAATGACTAATAATGACTAAAAAACAAGGAAAAACCTTAGGAAAAAGAAATATTAGGTGTGTGTGAAGCAACTCCAACAACTATTCCAAGAGACGTGAAATCCACATTATCTTGTTGGAATTTTTTATTTAAATTATTCAACTCCATCAAAACATCATCCAACATATTCAAACAAAATTGAACTAAAAAAATCCTTGCCTTATGATACGGTGAATTCTCTCTTTCTTTCTTCCACAAGCTCAAAATAGCAGGCATCAATGTAACAAGCCTTTCAACCACTTGACCCTTAGATAGCCATCTAATCTCGTGGATTTGAAGAACTTGCAAGGATTTTAATTCCATTATCTCTAGTAAAGAAATGAGTTTATTATTTCTCTTTTCCGAATTTCCAACCCATGAGTATATTTTATTTTCTATTTTCTCAACATACAAAAATTCGGGTATCTTCTTTGAAGCATCTAACACTACAAGTGCTCCACGGTGTGCAATACAATGAGTACCAATAGTATTTGGTATATCACTCTTTAGCAATGTGAAAAATCCATTTTCACATCCAACTATAGATGAAGCACCATCAGTGAAAACTGCTATATGTTAACACTCCAAGAGTCATTCCCAGACTACAAATGACAGTAAGCTTGGTAGCATAGAAATGTAAATGAATTAAAATAGTTCGAATGGGTGGATCAACAAGAGAAGAGTAAAAAGAAGGACATCAGACTGC
>SNQJ01S0030741.1:171961-199100 GCA_010110895.2 Picea sitchensis
CGGGTATCTTCTTTGAAGCATCTAACACTACAAGTGCTCCACGGTGTGCAATACAATGAGTACCAATAGTATTTGGTATGTCACTCTTTAGCAATGTGAAAAATCCATTTTCACATCCAACTATAGATGAAGCACCATCAGTGGAAACTGCTATATGTTAACACTCCAAGAGTCATTCCCAGACTACAAATGACAGTAAGCTTGGTAACATAGAAATGTAAATGAATTAAAATAGTTCGAATGGGTGGATCAACAAGAGAAGAGTAAAAAGGAGGACATCAGACTGCTGCAAATACATTCCATTGGGCATGGAGCCATAACATCCTACAAATCAAATGCAATCAAGTTGCCTACCAAACAAAAGGCTTATGAAAAGATGGATAGAAGAATAGAAGGTAAACAAAGAGAAGAATATCTACACAACATATATCCTTTCTATAATATAGATTAAAGAGTACTTGAACAATAATCTATGATTAACAAGCAATTACCACAAATCCTTTGCAGCTCATGAATTCATTAAACAAAGGCAACTTTTGATCTTCAAAATCTATAAATATTACTCAATAAAGATGACAAGATAAAATGATAACAAAGAATAAAAATCCTGATAAGAAACTCTCATGAATCTCTAATGGAAGAAATGCTAATTACAACAAGCCCTCAGGCTTACAATTGAGCAAAAAAATCGTTCCTCTAATTCTCTCCTCTCTTGGATCATGAATCCAACCCCCTATCCTCAAGAGATCTCCTTCATTAAATAGAAAATAACATCCAAATAAGATTAGGAGGTTGAATCCCATATCCTCCATTGGATTCTAAGCCTTGGAGATAGGTGGCAACAATCAAAGAGACAAAAATCCAACAAACTGCTAATTTTCAGAAATATGTTGGAAGTCATTAATAAATTGTTTCCACCTCATGCATGAGGCCTTTGATGGAGATAAATCTTAGGTGAAAGTGTAACTTGACATCTAACAGATCCTTGAGAATCCATTCGAATCCTCCTTGACAAGTGGCAACCTCCCAACAAGGCGAATATCAAAACTGTGACCGCTACAAGAAATTAGGTAGCGCAACTGTAAAACAGTTGGTAGCGCCACTTCTATGTCTAATATCTCTCAAACCATATGAAATTTTGAAAAAATGAGTGAGATTTTTGTTATTTGGAATGTCATAAACAAAAACCTCCTTCAATTTTCAAAAATACCTTCTCAATTGTTCATAATCCAAGTTTCAAGTTAGTGACTCAAAACTGGTAAAATAACTCTGCACAATTCGTTTTCTGCCAGAATTTAGGTAGCACCCCCCTGTGTGTCTGCGTGAAATTTGGTATCATAAATCCATGGGTGATTTTGATGCTTGGAACCTTGTGAGAGAGTTTTCAATGTTTTATCTTGACACTTGGCACCTTAACTAATCTTGTGCTAACATAGGCTCCATGGGGGATAGAGTCCTCCCTGTGAGGCTCTAAGAACTCTTGTAGTTTCAGTGCCTTATCCTTTGGGCTTGTGGAGTCATGCCCTGCTACATCATGTTGAATACAACATACTGACAAATTATATTACTCTACTTTCAAACATAAAGAAAACACACCTGCTCTTGATGGAGCTTATTTATGTACAAAACCTACACTAACTGACTTTTACAATGGGCTAGGTGAAGGCAAACTTCCACCAAATCCATTCAAGAAACTTGCTGACTTGAGTCTTTGTAATGCCAATGATTGAAAACAGACAAGACGAATATGAAAATGGTTTGAAAACATTTCCTATATCTCCTCTGACTTTTGCTGGCACAATAAAGTTTACAGGTTCCAAAACATTTGAGAAATACAACTCCATATACACCCCTACAGGGTCATGAAAATGGTGACAAAACACATGGGACTGATAGCATATTTCTTTTTCCACTTCAAGTTGCTTACAGTAAACTGTGGGTACAAGTGGAAGAAGGATTGACATAGGTGGTTGCTGATCCACTGATGACTGTTGATTTACTTCTGGCTGTGTATAAATGATCTCTTCATGTGCCTCAACTAAGGGCTTCTCCTAGTCATATCTTCGAGTTATGTATTCTATGACAAGGCCAACCTCTGCATCATACTCCTTATCTTCATAGTGATCAAATATAGGATAAGCTTGCTACTCATTATCACTAGAATATTCATCAAAAATGGGTTGTCCTTCATACCTATGATCAACCTCTAAAACAATAATTTCACCAAGAATATAATTGTTAAAAGTATCCATTTCAGGAACAACAGTAACTGCTGCTTCTATTTGTTCATACACATGATTTTCATCTGAAACAAAGTTATGAATGTTGTCCTCTCGGAATACAGGAGTATTATTTATACTTTTATTTGGACAGTGAATAAAATCATTTTCATCTTTATATTCGACAGAGTAATCTAACAGATCTTGAACACATTCTACATATCCCTCACAACAATTATGACAAATACTTTCAGAGGGATAAAACCTTTTGCAGTGTTCATTGAATACTCTGTGGAAATCCTTCAAGGATGAAATGTTGGGAGAGGGTAACGATAAATATCATTTACGTGCATCCCCATCTAATGCATACATGAACACTTTCATCAAAATATCTTCATGATGGATGTCAAGCTGCTGCATCAAAGCATGAAATTCTTGAACATGCTCAATAGGGATGTCATCCTTACCTTCATAAAATCTAGGCAACAGATCTTTCCATTCATCAATAAGAAGCACATGATGTGGATAATCATCTATGGATGATAAATTGAGTGGGGCAAACCTCTTGGCCAGGATAGCCTTCATAGCCATTTAATTGGTCTCATTCCAGTGGAGTCACCAACAGATTCTGAACAATGGAGTCGCCATGGTGAATGTGCAATCTTGAAGGTGTCCAACTTCAGTCACCATATAAAGCTGGTGCTATGCAATGTCGTTCTTGCCAGGGAACTTTTCAATCTGCTCAAATCCGTCCCTGACAATGGCGCCAATTATGTTAACACTCCAAGAGTCACTCCCAGATTGCAAATGAGAGTAAGCTTGGTAACATAGAAATGTAAATGGATTAAAATAGTTTGAATGGGTGGATCAACAAGAGAAGAGTAAAAATGAGGACATCAGACTGTTGCAAATACATTCCATTGGGCATAGAGTCATAACATCCTACAGATCAAAGGCACTCAAGCTGCCTACCAGACAAAAGACTTATGAAAACATGAATAGAAGAATAGAAGGTAAACAAAGAGAAGAATATCCACATAACATAGATCCTTTCTGTAATATAGATTAAAGAGTTCTTGAACAATAATCTTTGATTAACAAGCAATTACCACAAATCCTTTGCAGCTCATGAATTCATTAACCAAAGACAACTTTTGATCTTCAAAATCTGTAAATATTATTCAATAAAGATGACAAGATAAAATGATAAAAAAGAACACAAAGTCCGATAAGCAACTCTCATGAATCTCTAATGGCATAAATGCTAATTACAACAGACACTCAGGCTTACAATTGAGCAAATAAATTGTTCCTCTAGCTCTCTCCTTTCTTGGATCATGAATCCAACCTCCTATCATCAAGAGATCTCCTTCCTTAAATAGAAAATAGAATCCAAATAAACTTAGGATTCTGAATCCCATCTCCTCCATTGGATTCTAATCCTTGGAGATAGGTGGCAACAATCAAAGAGACAAAAATCCAACAAACTGCTAATTTTCAGGAATTTGCTGGAAGTCTTAATAAATTGATTCTACCTCATGCATGAGGCCTTTGATGGAGATAAATATTAGGTGCAGGTGTCCCTTGACATCTAAATTATCCTTGAGAATCCATTCAAATCCTTCTTGACAGGTGGCAACCTCCCAACAAGGCAAATATCAAAACTGTGACCGCTACAGGAAATTAGGTAGCACCACTTCTATGTCTAATATCTCTCAAACCATACCACATTTTAAAACACTGAGAGAGGTTTTTGTTATTTGGAATGCTATGAACAAAAACCTCCTCCAGTTTTCAAAAATACCTTCTCAATTGTTTATAATCCAAGTTTAAAGTTAGTGACTCAAAACTGGTAAAATAACTCTGCACAATTCGTTTTCTGCCAGAATTTAGGTAGCGCTCGCTTGTGTGTCTGTGTGAAATTTGGTAGCGTAAATCCATGGGTGATTTTGATGCTTGGAACCTTGTGAGAGTGTTGTCAATGATTTCTCTTGACACTTGGCATCTTAACCAATCTTGTGCTAATACTATGAACTTCTCATTTTTCAATTTTCTTGTTTCCTTTAAATTAATGACGGTATCATATATAGTCTTTCATTTTCCTGTTAGAATATATAATTCCTACTTATCTAATATGCTTCATAATGTATTGAGAAGTAGATTCAATCTCTACGTGAGTTGTGTGATCTTATTCTTAGGAGGTTGTTTGAGAGTTGGATTTGTGAGATCCATGTTTGATGTGTTGTTGAGATATTATCTCAACCCCTCCATTTATCTTTAGAATAAGTTAGATCTGATAACAATGTATACCATCTATATAATAGAGTCCAAATGTATTAAATATAGTGTAATTGATTATTTTTTATATTATACTCTACTCTAGCATTTTATCATTGTATCAGAGCATCAAGGCGAGAGTACAGTAAATTATTGGGTGATTGGAGTTATTCGTTGTTGTGTGTAAGATCGATGACTTTTTGTGGTATTGGAAAATTATTGTCCATCGTATCAGACTCACATACAGTATTGGTGCGATCTACATACGACTGGTCCAATCAATTGGATTGCCTAGTTCACTGAATTTGAATTAATCGTTGTACACTGATGAGAGAGTAGTTGTTTCCATTTTCTTGAAGAAAATCTGCAAAGAGATACCATTCGGGACGATTCTATAGAGCATGAGTTGATGTTGGTGTCAAATCAGAAAGCCACGAAATTGCTGAGGCTTCTTGCCAGTATACTAAGTGTGAATCTCTCGTGGGAATACGATGAGAGCCAGTCTGTCGGTGCTAAGGGAGATTGGATTTTTTGTTGGTGTTTAGCTATTGTGGCCACCATCTGAAGTGTGCAGTCGCTGGGTGCTATAAAAAGTGGCCTATATAACCAAAGGAGAGCCGTCGCTCCAGTCCATGTCGAAGAAGAAAGCCACGATAGTATTTTATGTTGTGGAAAGCCTACACTACTTTGTCCACATTGAACCTCTTTCTCTTAGCGGCAACCACATTGGTTAGCTCCAAAATCATGCAGATTGCCCCAGCTCCTGCTTCATATGCAACGTAATCCATGGCGATATAGTAGTATATGGTGGCAGTGTGAAGAGAGATGTCTAGCATCTCGTGTCAGCTGAAAATAATGCTTCTTAAATGGATGCGACCAACTGATTACTACTTGCATCATAGGTGATGAAATCTGGGATGTTACTCACAATTATGGTCATATTCGTGCTCTCGACGAGATCTTGTACCAGTACTTGAAATCTTGTACGTGTGTTGGACAAGCGTGGAGAATAGTGTTTGCACTGGAGAAATGAGGATTTTTTGCTGTGTGCATACATTTTCCTTGTCGTTGGTGATCCCGTCCTACCCTCGTGCAGCAGTAGCAAGTTCTCGTTCATAGCGACCCCCGACCGTGTTGCACTCGAGGTGAACCTAGTGCCTATGCAAAGCCTCAATGATGGTCTTGATTTGAACTCAAGAGATCAAAATTTTGATGGCCCTTTTGTTGGCCATCAATGGAGCTCTTTTTTGAATAAATGTGGATGACCCAAACACTCGCTTGCAATTGGATCTCCACATGGTAACCTTCAAACCCTGGATCACAGTTTGGCAGTATGTGGGACCACAAGTCACATTCAATTCATGTGTAGTATGGAAGTGGCGGTGTTCACTCAAAGAAGGGTGATGTTTACAGTTTTGGGGTTCTTATGTTGGTAATTATCTTTGGTAGAGGCCTCTTTAGGTGATGACATCTCCGATCATGAAATTGTTGCTGGTGGAAAGCCACAAAATTGATGCTTAATCGGAGAAAATTGACCCATGGTTCCCTAATTCATTGTAGCCACGAAATTGTTGTGAGTGTGAGACCTCAGATCTGAGACCATAGAGGTGTTGTCGGGCTAGCCACTAAATTATGTATGTGGCCTGCGATTGTGGGGTCAAGTGATCCTCCTTCTCCTGATAGAATCGTTGAGCGAGTGGTGAAGTGATGTGTCGGCTACTGTAGTTGAAGGAGAAGGACGTGCAAGATCCAACCCTGACCCATGTGTAACATAATTGATTATCACAGAGATGAGATCACCTTTGTGGTGAGACTATTGGTTGCAAATAGTGCATCAATTTTTGATAGGCCTCAAAGAGACATGGCATGGGCACTGAATACGATGTCGTTGGGGCTGCTGGAGGTGGGGTCTTGTCCATTACCCATTAATGGCACTGAATACATTACCTGCTGGCATATGTCCTCGATGGAGAAGTCGACCAGTGCGACGACATATTCTTCAGGATTATTATGGTTTGCCCTTGGCTTGTCACACTATACACTACTTCTGTAACATAATAATTATATGAGGATTACTGAAACAGAGATGATTGCAACAGAGATCACATGTCATGTCATTCAGGAGTGCCATGGAATATCCTAGTTGGAAGATGGAGGGGATGTATGTTAAAGTAAAAAAGAATAAGCCCGATTTTGATGAAATTCGAGTCGGCAGAAGAGAAATGCTAGAGTTGAAGAAGGCATGTGATGTTGCTTATTGTAGTGAAAGAGGAAGAGAAGCCCATGTGAGACCAGTTTTCTAAAGAAAAGGATATCGATGCAAGGAGATAGCTACTTGGAGAAAGCTGAATGAAGATGCATTTTTGTTGAAGAAGGAAAAGTAATGATATTCTAGGGTCTTGCTGCAAAACCTAGACGTGAAGTTGTTCACTAAGGTGTTATAGTGAAGTGAGGTGTACGTGCCCATTCCATCGGACTCACAAAGCCTCCAATATGATTGTGAAATCTGTGATTGAGTTATGATTTAACAAGTATTGTTTGCTTGAAGGTGTGCATAGTATAATATGAATTACACATGTAATTGAAAGCAAGTCTATGTAGTGGTCCTAGAGAATACTTAAGCATGTACTTGGTATAGGTTATGTACATGAGCCATTGTATACCCCACAATGTGAAAAGTTCATTGTGATCTAAAAACCATTATGTAAAGCATGGTTACAGGTAATCCGAGAAAACCTGGTGCATGGTTGAGGGTAATCCAAGAAAACCCAGAGCATGGTTACAAGTAATCCTAGAAAACGTGATGCATGGTTGAGGGTAATCCGAGAAAACCCAGAGCATGTTATGGGTAAGCCAAAAAAAAACCCAGGTTGATGATGATGTGATGAAAGGGGAGGTATGAGGAAGAATGGTTGAATGAACCATGTAGCTGAAAAGGATTCCTAGAGAACTAGTGGTTACAACGGTTGATGACCCATGTATTATGGTAGATGGATTTCTTTTTATATGGACGTCAATAATCAAATGCAAGTACAAGAGGAAGAAGATTAAGATATGGCCACATAGATATTTAGATAAGTAGTCATTAAGGGAGAGTGTTGGAATATATAATTCCTACTTATCTAATATGCTTGCTAATGTATTGAGAAGTAGAATCAATCTCTACATGAGTTGTGTGATCTTATTCTTAGGAGGTTGTTTGAGAGTTGGATTTGTGACATCCATGTTTGGTGTGTTGTTGAGATATTATCTCAACCTCTCCATTTATCTTTAGAATAAGTTAAATATGATAACAACCTATGCACTCTATATAATAGAGTCCAACTGTATTCATGTATAATGTAATTGATTATTTTGTATATTATACTCTACTCTACCATTTTATCATTTCTGTCGGGAACACTAATCATTTTCATAAATTGTGAGATTGGAGGGCCCAAACCTTTTAAGTCTAGATATGTATATTACACGACAAGATGTTGTTCCTGAAGGATCAGATCATGTCACTAAGAGGGGGGGGGTGAATCAATGACACAACAATTATATCAATTTTTCATTTATTAATGCAAACAAAATTTTAACACAGTATTTTAACGTGGAACCCAATTGGGAAAACCACAAACTCTTTTCTATTAACTGCAAAAATTGTCTTACATGTTACATAGAAGGAAGATGTACTTCCTCTTTGATTAACACTGACTGATCAGGATGCACCCACACCCTGGTTTACCAGCACCAACTGGTAGGAGGCTACGACTCCCTGTTTAGTCAGCTACAATTGACAAGGAAGCACCAACTCCCTCTGTAGGCACCAACCTGCCCTTGCACCACCCAACCACCCTTAATGCATAGGTATTTAGCTTTACTTCCTGGAATATGCTTCAGCTTTTGATCTTCTGATCTGGACTACAGACACACTTTCTTCTCAACACTCTTCCACGATTATATACTCTTCAAATGGTGTAAGTGGTGTGACACAACTGTGTCCCTTCATTTCGACCATCACACCTCTTCGATTAATTAATCTTAATTAATGTTTATTTGTTTTACTGTGAAGGTTTTTCATAAATTGATCACAATCATGGATCAATTTAATCCTTTATACTCGATCCCTAATCTCTGTTATATTCACAGAGACCAAATTCTATGGAGGTGCTTCCTTCAATCATTTCATATGACCGAGAATTACTTAACCACGAGCTTACCGAATATAGCAACGTATAACAGTTTCCTTTCAAAAACTCTTATATCGTATGACCATCGACAGTAACCAGATGCTAAGCCAAACGAGTGCTTGAGTGCTTTATTAAATCAATGGTTACTATTCGATCTTCTGATGGGATAAACGACTGACGAAATTTCGGCACTTTGACCTTCGGGTCTTCGTGACTTCCAACATTTCAAAACTCCCGATTACGATATCGCCGAAACAATCGGACAGTTCACGTTTATTTTGTGGAGACAGATCAACGGTCAGGTTTAAACCTTACACTCATCCTTCCACTGCTAAATCCGATGGCTATGACTTAATCATGCATTGATATGGATGGCCACCATTTTCTCCGGGTCTTCGAACTCCGAAGATATCAAATCTCAAACTCCTTCTTTCCTCCGTATGTTATTCTTCTGGAGCGGACAAACGACTGACGAGTGTCCCTCTTTTGATCAATCGTTGAGATCCTTTCGCATCTCCGGGCTTCAAAATTCTCAGGCTTCAACTTTCTTTGTAGTATGATCAACAATTGATAGTACTCCTGAAGTGATCTTTCAGATCAGACGACTTATGTCTATTTCGGGATTTCGGCGTTCAAGACTTCAGAGGTTTCGAATAAATGATACTCCATTTTCCTTCGGAGTGATCACCTGTTGTGTGAGTCATCAACGATGGAGACCGCTTGCTGTCGGTTAACATTTCCACTTACTCTATCCTTCCACTGTAGTAGATCGACGATCAGGAATGCTCTCGAAGTGATCTTTCAAATCAGACGTCTCGTGTCCACTTCGGGTCTCCGACATTCAGGACTTCGGGACATTGGGCGAGTGCAGTGGTAAAAACTCCCGAAGAAAAAACTCCTGGAGTGATGTAACTGCTTACGTCACTTGATGATGTGTCATGAGCCGAGTAGCTGCCACATGTCACTCATATTCATGATTTGCACGTACCTGAAATGACGAATCAACTTGACACTTATCAATGTTTGATTGTGCCATGTGTCATTGCTAACGTAGTCTTGTTGATGTGGATCTCTTGCATGACCTTGTTGACGTGGTCTGCTGAATAATAGTCATGATCCAACGGTCCTCGTATGTCCTCTAAATCCAACGGTCCTTATTCACTTCGGATTTTCGGGATTCAGGTATTTTAAATCTCAAACTGACGAGGCATAAGTTCCTCGCTTCTTTATTCTCGAAGTGAATTATGTTTGTTGATCAGGTTCTTTATATCAATGGTTCGATCTATTCTGGAATGCATATCTTGTAGCTTTATCTTGTCCTTCCACTTTGAGATGATCCTACAACTATTGATATTCTCGAAGTAGATCAATGGTCGACAATGATTGCAAAACTACAATTTACGCATGATTTAATTTTCCTTTCAATCTCCGCAATCTATCCCTGTCATATATTTTTCGATTGCGCATCCGACGATCATGATTTAATATGACTTAAAATAGTCATTAGTTGGATCAACCGCAGTAGTAGATTGTTGAAGCTGTGTGATCTGACGATCTAGATGGATTGTGGGATTGTAACTAGCAAGTGGTTTAATTCTGCTTTCTCTCACCGCAATTCATTCCTACCATTGATGGCTTGCAGATCCGATGGTCACGATCTTTCAATGGTCAACCTCTTAATCGAACGACTGCTGAGGCTATGCTTTTCCTTTCGAGTTTTGATCTCATTGTTTGCTAAGCCTCCTGAGATTTTATCAGAGGAAAATTGTTGATCATGTCGTGATCAACAATAATCACAAATTTCTTCTGCTACTTGATATATTGTGCAGTGTTCTCTTCTTTCTGAGCTTTGACCTTCATACTATTCGCTCCTCTCATGACGTCGAATGTTGACATCTTTTGCTGACTGATATACTGTTGAAATCAATGAAAACACATGAATGACAATTTGTCCAACAATCTCCCCCTTTGTCATTAAGGGAAACACACCAACTTCATACACAATCTCCCCCTGTGGTGATGCTTTTGTCCTCTGAAGTTACTCTCCCCCTTTGGCATCAATGGCAAAGGATTTCTTCTCCTATGATCTGTCTGTATAAACACTTTTTTTATTTTTTTTATTTTGACACCTGGTATTTCCTTCTGCAATCACACTTTTCCTATCATAATTGAATGACTCCTACTGACGTTGATTGCAATCTCTCCCTGAATAGGTGCCAACTGATGCATTATTTTCTTGAGATATTTAGGTAGGAAGAAGGATTACTCCCAGTTTTTTCCCGAGATATTCAAATACATATCTGCTTAATGGTTTTGTAAAAATATCTGCCACATGTTCTTGTGTTGGAACATATTCAAATTTAATGTTCTTGTTTTCAGTCTGATCTCTTAGATAGTGGTACTTTATGGGAATGTGTTTCGATTTTGAGTGTTGGACAGGGTTCTTAGAGAGACTTATCGCGCTTGTATTATCATAGTGGATAGTTGTGGTTTATTCAAATACTATTTTGATGTCTTGTCCACTTGTGTGCAACATTTTGTTGCTGCAATATACTCAACTTCAGTGCTAGACAGAGAAATTGAGGATTGTTTCTTTCTTATCCAAGCAACCAGTGATTCTCCCAAAACGAATGCTCCTCCATTCGTACTTTTTCTGTCATCTACACTTCCTGCCCAATCAACATCTGAATAGGATTTTAATGTGAATGATTCCTTGCTAGGTTACCACAAACCAAGATCTATGGTTCCTTTCAAATATCTAAAGATTCTTTTTACAACTTGAACATGGATCTCCTTTGGTTCTGCTTGGAATCTAGCCACCATCCCAACAACTTGCTTGACATCAGGTTTGGAAGCTGTTACATAAAGCAAACTGCCAATCATTGATCTGTAGTGTTTTGGATCTATAGCTTTGGACTCATCATCCTTGCTTAGTTTGCATCCAACTGTCATAGGTGTACTAACAGGTTTGCAATCCTCTAACTGGAATCTCTTAAGCATGTCCTTAACATATTTAGACTGATGGATAAAAACTCCTCTTTTGGACTGTATTATTTGTAATCCAAGGAAGAAATTCAGTTCGTCAAGAAAAGACATTTCAAATTCTTGTTGCATCATCTTAGCAAAGTCCTTACTCATTTCTTCATCATCTCTACCAAATATAATATCATCAACATACACTTCCACAATGATCATGTTATTACCATTAATTTTGCAATAAAGATTGTTGTATGTTGATCCCCTTTTGAGGCCCTATTTTTGTAAATAAGAGTCTAGCCTTGCATACCATGCTATGGGTGCTTGTTTTATTCCATAGAGTGCTTTCTATAATTTACAAACATAGTCTCCTTTGTTGGTTAATTGAAACCCTTCTGGTTTCTCAATATAGACTTCCTCTTCTAGGTTTTCATTGAGAAATGTTGACTTGACATCCATTTGGTATACTTTATTTTTTCTTTAACTGGAGAAAGCTAAGAACATCCTAATTGCCTCTAATCTGGCCACATGTGAAAATGTTTCTTCATAGGCTTCTCCTTCAACCTGAGCATACCCTTTACATACTAATATGGATTTGTTCCTGATTACTTGCCCATCTTCATTCATTTTGTTTTTATATACCCATTTAGTTCCAATGACATTTTTATTTTTTGGTCTTGGAACTAGTTCCCAGGTTTGATTTTTTTCAATTTGGTCCAATTCTTCATTCATAGATTTGATCCAATTCTCATCTTTACAAGCCTCTTTGATTGAGCTAGGCTCAACATGTGACAACAATGCTATTTCTGTTTGATACAATAGTTGTCTTCTTGTGTGCACTCCATCATTCATATCTCCAATAATCAGTTCTTCGGGATGATTCTTTTGAATAATTCTTGAGGGAGTCTTTGTATCTCTTCTTGGGAATTCTTCTCTTATCTCTCCATCTTGACTATCTTCTTCGTTTTCACTAGTGTCCATATCATCTTATTCCCTTTCTTTTTCATTCTCTTCTACTTCTTCTAGTTGTGTGTCGAATGTCTCATCATCATCTTCATCTTTATTTTTAGATACAGTCTCTTGATTTTTGATCCTTATCATTTTTAGGTCATCCACCTTGACATCTGCACTTTCAACAATCTTATGTGATCTATGATTGTAGCATCTGTATGCCTTCTTGTTTGAAGCATATCCAAGAAAAATACCTTCATCAGATCTGGCATCAAATTTTCCAAGACTCCCATCTAGTCTTTTGATGTAGCATTTACTTCCAAAGACCTTGAAGTATTTTACTGATGGAGTTCTTCCAAACCATAGTTCATAAGGGGTCTTATCAATATTAACCCCGAGCTGAACTCTATTCCATATGTATACTACTGTTCTTACATCTTCCCTCCAATATCCATCTGACAATTTTGCTTCATTGAGCATAGTCCTTGCAGCCAACTAATCTGTTCTATTCTTTCTCTCAGCAATCCCATTTTGCTGAGGTGTTCTAGTAGCAGAGAATTGTCTTTTTATTCCATGAGTTTCATAGATGACATCAAACTCTTTTGAGGTGAATTTACCACCATTGTCTGATCGAAGATATTTGATTTTTGTCTCCTTTTCATTTTCAACAAGGGTTTTAAAGGCTTTGAATTTGTTGAGTGCTTCTGACTTTTCTTTGAGAAAACATATCCAACCCATTCTAGTAAATTCATCAATGAACAACATAAAGTAAGACTCTCCTTGCAAACTCTTGGTTCTCATAGTTCCACATAGGTCAGTGTGAACAATCTCTAAAGGTTTAGATGTTGTGTATTCTTTTTCTTTGAACCTTATTCTAGTTTGCTTCCCTAGTTGACAGTGTCTACACATAGCATTTGAGGATTTTATGATCTTTGGCAAGTTTCTTACTACACCAAGGTTTCTGACTTTCACAAGATTGTCAAAGTTAATATGCCCCAACCTTCTATGCCATAGCCAACTTTGATCTACTAAATTTATATGAGACTCCTCATTCAACTTTGCATCTAGTATATATACATTTTTAGGAGTTCTAGGAGCAGTACCAACTAATTTTCTTGTGTCTTCTCTCCTAATCTCACATTTTTGGGAATCAAAGATGCAAAAGTGCCCCTGATCACAGGTTTGTCTGACACTTAATAAACCAGGCTTCAGTTTATCGACAAGTAGTACATTTCTAACTTTGTCTTTTCCCAAGCTCACAATGCATTTTCCAAGTATGTTACTTGAAGCATTATCACCAAATGTAACTTTACCTTTTTGTTTCTTTAAGTCTAAAAACTTGTCCTTGTTACCTGTCATATGTTTTGAGCACCCACTGTCAACATACCAAAGATCCTTTTTATCTTGATCTTTTAGGGAAATAGGACATTCCTTTTTTTGATGTTTTTACTCTCCAAAGTTTCTTTTGCTCTCTAATGAACTTGGGTTATTCTGAGACTTCCATTAATCTGCAATTAATGGCTTTATGTCCATGGTTATGACATCTGAAGCATTGTAAGTCCCCTTCTTGTAGAGGTGCAAAGGAGTTATAGTTTCTGCTTTTAACTCGATTTGCTACTTGTTTATCCTTAAGGATATAGTTCTTAACATTCAGATTTTTCTTTCTATATGCTCTATAATTTATAGCTTTGTGTCCAAAATTAGAGCATGCAAACCAATAACCAAGGAAAATGCGAGGATACATGTTTTGGTAAAACTTCTTTGGTATTGTCTTGTCTTCCTTCCTGATGGGTGGAAGTAATCTTCTAGAGTTCTTATCATTACTTATCTTCTCTTCATTTTTCTTCTTGAACGTACCGAGGAGAGCATCTGCATAATATTTTAGGTTAACATGACTTTACTTTTGAGAATAACCTGTTCCATTTTTATTACCCGAGTCTCTTTGCATGGTAGCAATCTTATCTAATATTTTAGAGCTATTTTCAGATTTTGTTTTAATGATTTTTGCATCCAGTTCCCTTTTTAGATGAATTATTTTTGCCTCCATTCTTTCTATAGTTATTTGTTTTTCCTTAAGAGACTTTTCCAAACTTTCTTCGATCTTATTTGCTTCTAAGATTTGTTTTTTCAGATTGCTCATAAGTTTTTCCATCTACTTTTCTTCTTGTTCATATTTTTCTTTTTGTTCAACTACAAAACTTTTCAACTATCTATATCTGGTTTTGTATTTTCTTAATTCATCCAAGGCACTGAGAAGTTCTTCCTCCATATTAACTTCTGTTTCATCTTCTAACTCCTTCTCATGTTTAATTTTTTCTATCTCATTAGATTCTTCAATACCTAATAAAATGACTTCATCATCATCAGATTCATCGTTGTCACTAGACTCTAACGAGCTGTTGTTTTCTTCTTTTGAGTAGAAATTATTTTTCCCTTTGTAGAACTTTTTCTTGTAGTTGGGTTTTTCCTTCTTCTGGTATTGTTTGGTTTTATTTTCTTTCTCTTCAGGGTCCTCCTTGGGATATGGACACTTGGATGAAAAATGACCAACCTTGCCACCATTAAAACATTTGAAAGGAATATTTCCTTTGTACTTCCCTGATCCTTTCTGAAGTTTTCTAATGAAATTGGCTTCTTCCACATCAGATTCTTCATGATGGCTGGATTGAGTTTTTTGCTTCTGATTTATCTTTGTCTTGGATGATTTGAAAGTTGTTTCACCTTTTGCTAATTTATCATGTCGTCTTCTCATTTCATATGATGTAAAGATTCCATGGAGCTGATCAACTGTGAGTGTGTTTAGATCGGATCTATCTTCAATTGAAGAAATCTTTGCATCATATCTCATAGGTAATGACCTTAGTATTTTTTTCAGAATGGGTTTATCTGTAATTTCTTCCCCTGCTGCTCTAATTGAGTTAACCACTTCATCTACCCTATGAAAATACTGTTGGTTGTGGAGCCTGATTATCTTCCTGATTTAGAGGTCTTTTACTTTCAGCCGTGTTTATACCCCATGAAGTATTTACACCCCAAAAGTATGTACACTCTTCCATGTGGGGGAGTGCAGAGGGGGGGTACCCCCTCTACGAGGTCCTGGGGGGTGTGGGGGCAAGCGGGCCCCCAGCGAGGGTTCGGGGGAGAATCCCCTGAAGAAAAAATTGCCTTGTAAAAGTATATTGTAATTTCATTGTAAATCTAGACCGTTCATTATAAGGTCGTAGATCTAACGATAGAGATTATGTTAGGGGTTTTTTCCCTAGAAGGCAACCCTCTTTTATGAGGGAAATGTATTGCGGCTATGTATGTTGGTGAGTATTGTATTCTGAGAGAGGAGACTGTGAGAGAAAGAAGAGGAAGTTACAACGGGTTTTGCTGTAGGTTGTATCCCTTCATTTTGCTAGATAATAATAAAGAAAGGACATGGCAATTTCTCTGGTAGACGTAGCCCACACTGGGTGAACCACGTAAATCTGTGTCTCTCTTGTATTGTGTATCTTTTGTGTTTTGTTTCCGCATTTGTTTTATTTTATTGCTTCGTGGTCCTATTTTTCTAACAACTGGTATCAGAGCGTAAGGTAACTCGCAGGAAAAGAGGGTTCCTGGTTCGAGTGGGAGCAATGTCGGAAGATGGAAATTTTAGGGTCGAGAGGGGATACTGCCTAAGATGGAAAGTTTTAGGTCGAGAAATTTAATGGCCAAACTACCAGCTATGAAATATGCATATGGAAGATTATTTATCGTAAGAGACCCATTCCTACCATTGAGCGAGTAGCAAAGAAGTCGGTGGCCATGTGGAAGGACCTAATAATGGGAGATTCTCGATAGAAAGGTTTAGAAACGATACCTACTGAGCCTCGGCAGTTAGTTCAGGCTTTCAATATCTCAAAGAAAGACAATCCATAGTTTGATGGACGTTAAGCACAAAATTGTATTAAAAACCCTCTACGTCCAATAAGGTATTTCAATGAAGAGATTATTTTATCATGAAGATGTTGGAAGGTGGGTCATTATGATCATTTAAATGAATTTAATACAATAATCAACTAAGTTCCCAGAAAGTGGACTTGATGATGAGGTTAGGGCTCTTCTAATCTCAGCCCATTGCCAAAGATGGAATGGCTTGGTCATGGTCAGAAGTAACTTTGTCTTGGTTCAATATTTCAAAATTTGATGATGTTGTTGGTATATCCTCAGGAGGAAGCAAAGGGATGAAAGGCCAGGAGACATCGCAATGCGTTGAACATGGAGAAATAGGGAAGACAAAAGATTAGAGGAGAAATCCACTCTGGGGAACCTGGGAATTCTAGAAGGGCAGATCCAAATCAGCCTTGGAAAAGATAGAGTTTTGGAATTTTGGGAAGAAAGGATATCCGAAGAACATCACAGAGCTCCAAAGAAACAAAGAGACGGGACAAAGCAGGGAGAAACGTGAAGCCAAATGTAATAGGTGATCTGCTACAAGATGGTTTTGATTCTTTTTGGTAGATAATATTTATGAGTCTTGGGTAGTAGATTCAGTGGGCTCACTTACGCCACACCCCCATAGGAAACATTTTCAGATTGTTCAAGGTGATTTGGACAGTTTCATTTAAGTGATTTATGCACTACGCAAAATTGTTGGAATGGGAAAGGTAAAATAAAGCAACACAACGGAAACCAATGGTTGTTGAAAAGAGGTAAGACATTAATTCCAGATTTAAGAAAAATCTAATTTCAACAGTAGTTGGAAAAGTGAAGGTTGTATATCCATTATTACAGATAAGACGTGGAAGATAATCAAAGGATCATTGGTGATACGAAGGAGAGAAGGTAGTTTCATTGTATTTATGTACTGGTCACACTGACTCTTCTATATCTTTATTTTCTACAAGAGTGGATACAACACTGGCATCATAGGTCGGGAAGGCCATGAGTGAGAAGGGTATGCAAACACTTCACAAAGAAATTTGCTGCCTGATCTTAAGCAAATTGATTTGGACTTCTGTGAGCATTATGTTTATGGAAACAAAAGAGAATCAAATTTCTTAGAGTTGAAAAGAAAAAGGAAGAATTAAAGGTTAGATCTTTGTGCATGCATGTATGGGGGACCAGCCAAGTATCATCTCTCATGGCTCTCTATTATTTATGTTATTTTTATTGGATGAGTAACTAGAAAAAAACTTGGTTTATTGTGACTGACAAAAAACTGGATACTTTTGATACTTTTTAAGAAATGGAAAAGCTTTAGTTGAGAATGAGACAGAAAAGAAGTTGAAGTGTCTCAGATCGGATAATGGAGGTGAATACTGAGCAAGGAGTTTGATGATTACTATCTCATACCATGGTATCTCAGAGAGAGAAGACAGCTCCAATGAACACCACCAAGAAAACAAAAATGTGAAGGGTGAAACAAGATTAACCGCGGGAGTGCTTTTAAGAAAGTAAGGGAGACGTCAGTTTGCCCTTATAGTTTTGGGTGGATGCTATAGATAATGCTTGTTTACTTAATAAACAGAGTGACATTCCAGCTCTTGGATGGTAGAATTCCAGAGGAGGAATGATAGGAAGAAGGTAACCATTCTTTTTTGAAAACTTTCTACAGAAGCATTTGTCCATTGATAAAGAAAATAATCAAAGCTTGAGAAAAATCTAAGAAGTGTACTTTATTGATATGGTGGCACGATTTTGGCTATCGCTATGGGATTATGAAAATAACAAAATCATTAGGAGTAGATGTCATATTCAATGAAAAGGTCATACACAAAGATCGGGCCAGTATGGAAAGAAACAGAAATGGGTAGTGCAAGAATTACATGTTGCTTGATGAGATCACTGGAAGAAATTCCAAAGGAACCTCAAAATCAAATTGTACAACAGCAAGAGTAGCAGCTACCTCAAACACTTGGTAAGTAAGAAAGCGAATATCTACCAAATTTAAGTATACTCAATCCATACTCTTCATTATATTATTTATTGTTGACTGACCAGAATGTTATGAAGAGGACAATGCCTGACACAAAAAGAAGGGAGAAAGGCATGAAAGAGGAATGGATTCCTTTGTAAATAACTATATTTGGGACTTGGTTCAGTTTTTTTGTGGGAAAAAGAGCATTGCAGATCAAATGGGTTTACAAGTTGAAGGGAAGAAGATGGAGGAGAAAAGAGGCACAAAGCTTGACTTATTGTAAAGGGGTTTGCACAAAGAAAGGTATACTTTTGGATGAAATATTTTCTCTCCCCGTTGTTAAAATGACTTCAATTAGACTATTTTAAGTCTTGTAAGGATGAGAATATTTGCATCTTGAATAGTTAGATGTAAAAACAACTTTTCTCCATGGGGATTTGAGGAAGAGATTTATATGCGCAGCCCACAAGGGTATGAGGTCAAAGGGAAGGAGAATTTGGTATGCGTGTTGAAGAAGATCTTTATATGGCCTAAAGAAAGCTCCAAGGTAGTGGTATCTGAAGTTTGACAGTTTATGACAAATCGTGGTTATAATAGATGTCATTCTCGATCATTGTGTTTATTTTGTGCTAGAAAATGGAAGCTATATTATCTTGCTATTGTGTATAGATGACATGATTGTTGCATGGTCTAATATGCAGGATAAAAATGTGCTCAATAAGAAATTAGCCAATCTATCTATGGCGATGGATTTGGGTGCTACAAAGAAATCCTTGGTATGAGAATAACAAGAGACAGAAAATCGCAAATTGACATTATCTCGTACACAGAAGGTGTTGGAGAGGTTCAGAATGCAATGCAAAACAAGCTAGTACACCTTTGGCCATCCATTTCAAATTAACTATGAAATGTGTGCCAAGACTACGTAGAGGAGATAGAATACATGTCCGGTGTCCCATATTCATCAGCAGTTGGTTTCTTGATGTATGCAATGGTTTGCACACAAGACTTATATTGCACATGCAAAGGAGTTGTGAGTGTGTATAAGGAATCCAGAAAGAACATCGGGAGGCAGTAAAGTGGATTCTCGGGTATTTGAGAGGTACTACTACACATGCATTATGTTTTGGAGGTTTAGACACTTTTCTACAGGGATATGTTGATTCAGATATGGAAAGTGATAAAGACAGCAGGAGGAGCACCAAAGGGTATGTTTTTACTATAGGTGGAACAACAATAAGTTGGATTTTTAAACTGCAAAAGGTTGTTGCACTTTCAACAGCAGAGGCAGAGTATGTTTCTGCTACAGAGGCTAGTAAAGAGATGATTTGGTTACAAAGGTTTATGGAGGAATTGGGAAAGAAGCAGGAGAACAACAGGTTGTACTATGACAGTCAGAGTGTCATTCACCTTGCAAAGAACTCAGCCTTCCATTCGAAGACTAAGCATATATAGTTGAGTTACCACTTCATACGATCCTCCTTGGAAGATGGACAATTGAAGTTGGAAAAGATACAAACTAGCCAGAATCCTCCAGACATGTTAACAAAGGGAGTAACCAGGGAGAAACTGAGTTCTTGCTCAGTTTCAGTTGGTCTTCAAGAATGAAGATGAAGATGAGAAATTTTCCAGGTCCAAGAAGGTTCAAAGTCCAGCATATACAACAGCCGTGGATTTGTTGAGATCAATCTCCAAGTGGGAGATTGTTGGTTGTGGAGCCTGATTATCTTCCTAATTTAGAGGTCTTTTACTTTCAGCCATGTTTATACCCCATAAAGTATTTACACCCCAGAAGTATGTACACTCTTCCATGCAGGGGAGTGCAGAGGGGGGGTACCCCCTCTGCGAGGTCCGGGGGGGCTATCCCCCCAGTTGGGGGGGTCTGGGGGCAAGCAGGCCCCCAAAGAAAAAATTGCATTGTAAAAGTATATTGTAATTTCATTGTAAATCTAGACCGTTCATTATAAGGTCGCAGATCTAACGATAGAGATTATGTTAGGGTTTTTTGCTCTAGAAGGCAACCCTCTTTTATGAGGGAAATGTATTGTGGTTATGTATGTTGGCAAGTATTGTATTCTGAGAGAGGAGACTGTGAGAGAAAGAAGAGGAAGTTATAGTGGGTTTTGTTGTAGGTTGTATCCCTTCATTTTGCTGGATAATAATAAAGAAAGGACCTGACAATTTCTCTGGTGGATGTAGCCCACACTGGGTGAACCACGTAAATCTGTGTCTCTCTTGTATTGTGTATCTTCTATGTTTTGTTTCCGCATTTGTTTTATTTTATTGCTCCGCAGTCATTTTTTTCTAACAAATACTCAGCAATATTTTCTTCTTCTTTCATTTTTAGATTTTAAAACTGAGTTCTATAGGTCTACAGTTTGGATTCCTTGACTTTGTCATCTCCTTCATATACAACTTCCAATTTGTCCCAGATTTATTTGGCTAATTTGCAATGCATAACTTTCACACATATAGAATTAGTCAACCCTGCTAAAATTCCATTAACTGCTCTTGAATTGTTATTACAGATTTTCTTTCCTGCAGTGTCTTTGGGTAGAGTAGTTGGTGCGGTGTAACCATCTACAACAGATTGCCAGATATCAAAACCAATAGCCAACATAAAGTTTTTCATTCTTATTTTCCACAGAGCATAGCCTCCTCCATTGAACAATGGTGTTTTGTTGTTAGACATTCCCTCTTGTTGATCCATCTTCAAGATCTACCTTCAAGTTTGTTAGATCGTGCTGAAGGAACCTACTCTGATACCAATTGAAGGATCAGATCCTGTCACTGAGAGGGGGGATGAATCAATGAGACAACAATTATATCAATTTTTCATTTATTAATGAAAAAATATTTTTAACACGGTATTTGTTCGTGGAGCCCAATTGGGAAAACCACAAACTCTTTTCTATTAACTGCAAAAATTGTTTTACATGTTACATAGAAGGAATATGTACTTCCTCTTTGATCAACATCGACTGATCATGATACACCTACACCCTAGTTTACCAGCACCAACTGGTAGGAGGCTACGACTCCCTGTTTAGTCAGCTACAACTAACAAGGAAGAACCAACTCCCTCTATAGGAACCAACCTTCCCTTGCATCACCCAACCACCCTTAATGCATAGGTATTTAGCTTTTCTTCCTGGAATCTGCTTCAACTTTTGATCTTCTAATCTGGACTGTAGACACACTTTCTTCTCAACACTCTTCCATGATTATATACTCTTCGAATGATGTAAGTGGTGTGAAAAAACTATATCCCTTCATATCGACCATCACACCTCTTCGATTAATTAATCTTAATTATTGTTTATTTATTTTACTGTAAAGTTTTTTCATAAATTGATCACAGTCATGGATCAATTTAATCCTTTATACTCGATCCCTAATCTTTGTTATATTCACAGAGACCAAATTCTATGGAGGCGATTCCTTTAAGCCATTTCATATGACCGAGTATTATTGAACCACGGGCTTACTGAATATAGCGAAGTATAATAGTTTCCTTTTAAAAACTCTTATATCATATGACCATTGGCGGTAACCAGATGCTAAGACAAATGAGTGCTTGAGCGCATTATTAAATCAATGGTTACTATTCAATATTTTGATGGGATGAGCGAATGATGGAATTTCAGCACTTTGACCTTTGGGTCTTCGTGACTTCCAACATTTCAAAACTCATGATTACGATATCACCGAAACAATCAGACGGTTCACGTTTATTTCGTGGAGGCAGATCAACAGTCAGGTTTAAAACTTACACTCATCCTTCCACTGCTAAATCTGACGGCTATGACTTAATCATACGTTGAGATGGATGGCCACCATTTTCTCTGGGTCTCCAGACTCCAGAGATATCAAATCTCAAACTCCTTCTTTCCTCCATACGTTATTCTTCTGGAGCTAACAAACGGCTGACGTGTGTCCCTCTTTTGATCAATGGTTGAGATCCTTTCGTGTCTCCGGGATTTGGAATTCTTAGGCCTCAACTTTCATTGTAGTATGATCAACAGTTGAGATTACTCCCAAAGCGATCTTTCAGATCGGACGACTTATGTCTATTTCAGGATTTCAACGTTCGGGACTTTAGAGGTTTCGAATAAACGCTGCTCCATTTTCCTCCGAAGTGATCACCTGCTGTGTGAGTCATCAATGATGGAGACTGCTTGTTGTCGGTTAACATTTCCACTTACTCTATCCTTCCACTATAGTATATTGACGATCAGGAATGCTCCCGAAGTGATCTTTCAGATCGGACGTCTTGTGTCCACTTCGGGTCTCCGACATTCAAGACTTCGGGACATTAGGTGAGTGCAGTGGTAAACACTCCCGAAGCAAAAACTCCTAGAGTGACGTAAATTATTACGTCACTTGATGACGTGTCATGAGCCAAGTAGCTTCCACATGTCACTCATATTCATGATTTGCACGTACCTAAAATGTCAAATCAACTTGACACTTGTCAGTGTGTGATTGTGCCACGTTTCATTGCTGGCGTAGTATTGTTGATGTGGATATTCTGTACAACCTTGTTGACATGGTCTGTTGACTAACAGTCATGATCCAACGGTCCTCATATGTCCTCTAAATCCAACAGTCCTTATTCACTTCGAATTTTCGGGTTCTGGGTATTTCAAATCTCAAACTGATGGGGTGTACGTTCCTCGTTTCTTTATTCCCAAAGTGAATTTTGTTTGTTGATCAGGTTCTTTAGATCAACGGTTTAATCTATTCTGGAATGCAGCTCTTGTAGCTTTATCCTGTCCTTCGACTTTGGGATGATCCTACGACTGTTGAGATTCTCAAAGCAGATCAATGGTCGACGATGACTATGGAACTACAATTTACGAGTGATTTAATTTTCCTTTCAATCTCCGTAATCTATACCTACCATAGATTTTACGATTGCGCATCTGACGGTCACGATTTAATATGACTTAAACTGGTTGTTAGTTGGATCAACCACAGTCGTATATTGTTGAATTTGTGTGATCTGATGATCTATACAGATTGCAGGATTGTAACTAGCAAGTGGTTTAATTCTTCTTTCTCTCACCGCAATTCATTCCTGTCGTTGATGGCTTGCAGATCCGATAGTCACGATCATTCAATGGTCAACCTCTTAATCAAACGACTTCTGAGGCTACGCTTTTCCTTCCGAGTTTTGATCTTAGCTTTTGCTAACCCTCCTGAGCTTTTATCATAGGAACATTGTTGATCCTGTCGTGATCAACAATAATCACAAATTTCTTCTGCTACCTGATATATTGTGCAGTGTGTTCTTCTTTCTGAGCTTTGACCTTCATATTGTTCGCTCCTCTCATCACATCGACTATTGACATCTTCTGCTAACTGATATAATGTTGATTTTAATGACAACACATGAATGACAATTTGTCCAACAGTTCCAAACCATTGGCTGTACTTTCATCTAACATTATAGAGAAAAATGGACTTTCTAACTTCTTTCTAACGTGTACATCTTCAAGGTAATATGATATAGAGTGAATAAATTCAGTGACAACTTTTATATTTATGTAGGAAGAGTACTCCACTCGAGAAGGCATATTAGGTGTTTGTAAATGCATTTGAAGATGACATAGATCTCCATAAGTAGCAATTGCAATATCCTTATGTGCAATAAAATATGCTAACTTCATGGTGGTTATCACTCTTTCCTTATTACTCTCATTTATAGTCACTATGTGTTCTACAATGGACTTTGCCAACTTTTCAGTTTCAAATATTTTTTTTTGAACAGATGTTTGATGATTAGAAGACTTTGAATGAGTTATCACATCATCATATTGAATGGTATTACATCCATTTCCAGCACCCCATGGACCTTGGGCATTATATTTCTCACAAAGTCTACACTTCGTACGAGTCTTTCCATCTTAAACATTGATACTATATACCCAAGGATATTTTATCTTCCACTCTTCTTAAAATTCACATTTTTAGGAGACCTTCCTTCTCCTCAGACTACTATATCTACCTTCTTGTCCTTATGTGTCATGGCCAAGAATTTCTAAATCATCTACAAGCTCTTCCTCCATATCTTCATTAGGTTCATCATTCAAATCGAATATATATGAAATTTCTTCAACATTGGAAGTTTTTGATATTGTAGAATATCCATAAAATTTGTCCATAATTGATTCACCCTTCTTTTTTAGAGGCATTTCTATTTAAATAATTTACCTATACAAAAAAAATTCATAATAACATCATTTTTGAAACTTTAAAAAAGACTCATATTTCAAACTAAAAAAAACAGAACATAATCATATTAAAAATATTATCCATAAACCACTTTTATAAAATAAAAAAAAACTATAATAAAAATGTAAAATACATTTTGCATTAATTAATTAACTGATAATAAAATATTTTATAAGACAATAATGTCAAAAACCAAAACCAATGAATGAATTCTTAAGTTCAAACTCTTCTCTATTTATGAGTTCATTCATTATTAATGTTAAATACAATATATAATTTTCAAATATGTAAAAGCTTCATAATTAATTAATCCAACAATTAAATGTGTATACATTACATTTGGAAATCATAAAAGAAGGAATTTGCTTTCCAACTTCTAAAACACAAAACAACTTTTATATCCATCAAAAAAATTTAAAACTGAACATATATGATTACAACTTTTATATCCATCACAAAATTTAAAAGTGAACATACATGATTTTTATTAATATGTATAGGATTTGTTGTGAGCTTCTTTGGTACGTTAATATGTTTAACATGAAAACCAAACCACAATGAGTTTTAGTATGATCTTTGATTTGTTGAAATTAATTTTTTCACAAAAAGCTTTGAAGAAACATGATGAAACAATAATTTTTTTGAATGAAAAGCTTCAATACAAAATATTAAGCTAATTCACAAGTGAATAAAAATGATAGAAAAATTTATTTAAGATTAAAAAAAAAACAGTAGTAAATTATTGAGAAATAAATTTTAAATCATATAGAAATTTTACATACTAATTAAACTTTTAAACAAATTATTTAGTAATGATTTATACTTTTAAACATACTAATACAGAAAAATGATTTATAATGAAGTTTTGTATGCCAAACTTTTAATAACTTTACGAGACAATAATTTATAATTATAAAAATAAAATATAAATTATATAATAATATATCCAAAATATAAATAGTAAGTGCAAACATAAGAAATAATATATACATATTAAAATAATTTTTAATTATAAAAATTAAAATTATTTTTAATTATAAAAATACCATATAATAATATTAAAATATTTTTCATTATAAAAATGTCATAAATAATTTGTAATTATAAAAATGCCATGGATAGATTTTTTTGAAAGGAGGACGGGAAAGGAACCTAAAGCCCCACTCGCTAGCCAAGAAAGATATAGGTTACATGGGATGGGCGGGGCATCGGGACAAGTATGCATGTTAGCGTCGGAAGTCACTCCTGGATTGCAGCAGGAGCAGAGCCCGACACCCATCAGTTTAATGTCACGATTTTTTATAAAGGGATGATCAAATGGAAGGAAACTTAGAACAATATCGTATCAACTCTTAAACTAGGCCAGACATGCATGGGCAAATGAGGTCTTAGATAAACTTCAAACAGTGAGTTGTAATAAGGGTGAGCAAGGGGAAGAATTGTATGAGAAGAGTGAGAAGGTCTGTCATAAACATCAGGTTTCTAACGGACTGGAGAAGAAAGCATCCAAACACAAGATCCTCTTACATTCAAACACAGAAGACCAGAGAACACAATAATGTAACAACAAATCCTTTATCATAACATAACTGCAACAATTCATGCGAATCATTCGATCATGAACTCTCTGGTATGAGACGAAAACATAGAAGGAGTAAGGAAACTGTTTGTCATAAAACAAGAAATCTCAAATACAGATGCACAACCAGGAAACTAGAATGATTGTTGAAACTTTACAGTCGGGAGCTTTGCTCTACCGTCGATAGATACAAAAATGGAGAAAACGTCTACATATACTCGAAATGACAACATCAACAAAATCGAGACGTTACATTAAAACTTTGCGTCTGCATGGCTTCTGACACTCTGCACCTGCGGCCTCTGAATGATCGTCCACTTATGGTAGATGCAAATCGAACTCCTGACAGTTCCGTGGGCGAATCGACGTGTCTTTAATTCATCGCCGGAATTTCCCATTATGACGGAGGCGATGTCTAACCACCACCAACTGCTTCAATAACTGCTTCATTGGGATTGAGGATGGCCCGACCAACTCGACACTTTTGCGACGCGGGATATCCTTCGCGCTGCCACCTGGATTAGCTGAACGACCTGATGAATAGGCGTGTAGGCCAGCGCAAAGGATGGGGCACATAACGGGAGTGGTGATGTGGAAGAGAGCGGGACACATGGCAGGTGGTGAGTGGATGATGAGATGGGAAAAGGACTGCACGGACCAGAAGAGGGGAGATAGACAGATGTCGGGGGATGAGGAAAGGGCTAAAGGGAGCGAGTCTCATCGCACGGTCAGGTGGAGAATAGATGGCGAGATGACACAACAAGAAGGGGGGACCCACGTCGATTAAACGTAGAAAGACAGAGGATGTCTGGATTGCATACCATTGATCAGGGCACTC